>SNVD02004672.1:0-205347 GCA_013180625.2 Boswellia sacra | reverse complement strand
TTATTATCTGTTGGGCTATGCTTTAGGTTGAAATTAACATTTTTTTAATTCTGTCTTTTATCCTATCTGGAAGTGTGGTAAACTAATTTTAGTTTCATATGGCCATTCAGCAGGTAACTGAAACAGCTGATTTTCAAAAGGATCTGTCCCTAGACAGTCTGGACCGGGTGGAGCTTGTAATGGCTTTGAGTAAGAATTCTCGATTGAAAATATCCCTGAAGAGAAGGCAGATAAGCGTATTTTTTTTTAAAGAAAAGGCATCTGTTGGGTTACTGAGAAAATGGATAGAATGTGCAGAAAAGAGGAATTTTTCTTATCATCTTTTGTGTTTCAATTGTTGTAAGAATAAAGAACAGAGGGATTTTAATTTTCACTTCAATCTTTTACCTGCATTATCCATTTGGGTGAATGCATTTTATCTGGAATTCTTTCTCATGATTCATAACATCAGTTATTTGAATCTGGAATGTGTTATTTGCAAAATTTGTAGAGATTTTGGACAGCACAAGTAGGCCAATCAATACCAACATGCCAGTAACTCAATTCGTGGGAAGACCCTCGTGCGGATTTGCAGGTAAAAGTTTTGAAAGAATAGCAATCAGGAAACTGGGAAAGCATTTTGCTGACAAAAGTACAATCTTGTAATTATATGTAACAAAATTAGATCCATACCTACAAAACTTTTGTATTTGTGGTACTAAGAGTAGAAAGATACCTGAACAAAACTAGAGTAGGATTTCATGAGCGTATCTGAGAACTGATCAGGTGAGTAGTTTCTGTTAATGAGAGGGTTGACGTAGTAATTCTGAATATAGTCACTACTCCCTGCACTTAAGAGATGGATTGCACCAGAGAATATAGAATTGGCCTTTTCTTGTCCTACTAGATTCACAACTTTGGTTTGATACTCCTTGTAGAAGTTAAACTGCTGAGTCAATGAAACTGAACGCTGCAAAACCAATAAAAAGTGGTATCCTTTTTCATAGATAAAAAGAGTAGTCATGTTAAGAGTATTACAGGATGTGAAAGGAGAGTATGGATCTAATTTTGTTACATATAATTGAGCTGTTCCGTCGGATAAGTCATCAAACGTTGTGAATCAATCAGCTGTCAATATGCTTCAAATTATGTTGAAACCAATCCTTCTGGCGTTGGGGAAAGGTTTGCATCTACCGGTGGAGCAGAACTTATCAATGAAAACTTGTAAGACTTCACTTTACTTTCATTCTCTTCTGATTTCTTCTTTCTTCCTTTGATTTCTTTTCCATCTGTGCATTTTTTCCTGTCTATTATGTGTCAAACATAATATCATTTGCTGCTGAATACATAGCAAGGAATAGCAGGAAGGTGCCTAGTTCAGATGAAGCAACATAAAATATATATATCCTTTTTAAGGTTAGCATCTTTTTTTTTCCCCACCCCGCAACCACCCACCGCACCCCTACCCCCACCCCACCACCCACCCCCAATTTTACTAAATTGCAAAAGTGAGGTTTGCCTTGTTATGCTGACTGTGGTATCCACTGGCATGTATTACAATTCTGGAAGAGCAACAAGTGGAAAACTAAACAAGAATACAGTTTCTCTGCTTGTGAAGACTCAAAATTTGAGCTCTCTGCACTTTTGTATCTTGATGATTTCGAGATCAACTTTTATTGTTGTAGTTTTTTTTGGATATGGTTGTTTACTGTTTCTTGATACTTATTTTTTGGGGAAGTTTTTTCGTGTTTGTCCTTTTCTTTTGACCTCAAGTGATTGGAAGAAATGTCTAAAAATCTATTGAAAGTGATTAATTTAAGAGTAACAGCAACTAAATAGCATTGGTAGCAGCCCACTGGAAGGTTCAGTTGCTCTGTTGTTTCTGGTTGCATGACAATTATTCCAAAGTTTGGTAGAATAAGTAGATGAAAGCGTTAACAAATATATCACTGATGCTCCACAGTCAGATTATTTTTCAAATTTGATTTCATTTTTTGGGGAGCGGTGCATTGATTTAAATAGATTAGTCTCACAAACTCTCAAGTAAGAGCCGGAAACTGTAATCTTTTCATGACAATGACCATATTTTTTGCTGTTCTTCCTAAAAATATCATTTGGTTACTGAGACAGAAACCCAGTCCCAGATTCAAATTCCATGATTATTGATGCTGTGAATGATATTGAGGACAATCTCTATGATTTTAGTGACGTCATTTCTACTAGAATCCCTGAAGTTGGGAGGTTAATAACAGACCACATGTTACAACTTTTGATATTTCCATTACTTCTTCCATCTCTACAGATAAATACTATGAATGTATGCTCTCCAACTTTTTTGTGCTGTTTTCCCATCTTTCTTTTCTTTTTCAATGATTTCTTTTCATTTCCTGGGGCACTTTTTTGACAGTATGGTTTGGCTTTGACTTATATACATGCTTCTTGTTTCTATTTAACTTAGAGCTTGTAATTCTAGGAAATAAAGATTGGTGCTGTCACTTCTCTGTATCTACTTTATTGCATCTTGCGCATAGTTAAAATCAGAGATTTGGCAAACACCATTGCTGCTGCTCTTTTCTGTCCAGTGGAGGCCTTTATTCAGAATTTTACTTATGGCTGTTGCAATTGGTGTCGTTGAGGCTCTAGCAATATATTTTGGATCTGGATTGTTTCTTAGCATGATGGGCATATCATCTGTAAGTAAAACTTATTTCAGTTAATCAACTGTAACAAGATAATAGGATAGTTCTGTGATTCTTTCTTCTTTTTGTTCCAGCCGATCACATTGATTCTCTAACTTCAATAGGAGTATTACTAACTCCTAGTACAGATCCCATTCTCCAGATAATGTTGCTTGCCAAATCTTTAACTTTGTTAAGAGTTATGAGGGAAGGACTATTTGTTAAAATGATTTTTTTTTTGGACAGGCTTCTTCCATGCGTATTCAAGCACAACAATTTCTGTCTCTTCGAGCAATTGGTGCTCCTGCGGTTGTACTTTTTCTAGCTATTCAGGGCATCTTCCATGGGTTTAAGGATACAAGAACTCCTGTACCATGTCTAGGCAAGTTTTTTTTGGCCTCATGAAATTATTATTAAGAGAAAATGTCGCTACCATTTTCTTGCTTTTCATATGTTAACAATGGAGACCATAACCAAAGCATGTATCTTGGTTGCAGCATACATGTCACTACTACAAAAAGTTGCTTTTTTTTGTATTTAATTTTCTTTCATTTGAGTTACCAAAGGAGTGAGTACTCCTGATGAGTTAAAATATAACATTGAGGCTGTTTTGTGGGGAATTGGTACTGCACTTGGGGAGCTTCCTCCTTATTTTATCTCAAGGGCGGGTATGAGCACCAAATTCTATGTTAGTACTTTCTTTTCTAGTTGAGATCTGATGATTTACACTTGCCAGTGTATGCTACAAGTTCTCTCACTTTACAATGTCAAGGATGGTAGCTCATAACTAATCTTTTTGCCACAGAGAGAGCTTTTTTTTGGACCTGTATTTTGTGAATTGGTAAAGGTAGAACTTTGGTGAAACTATTGCCATAGCTCTTTTTATTGTCTAATTTTCTTGGCTTGGATACTAGTGCTTTTGGTGTCAATAACCTCAGAAAATAATGATGATAAAGTATTGAATTTGAAGCATCCTTTCAAAGGGATTTAGTGAGTGTGATAATCAAACAAAATATTGTATATGTGCAATTTCTGTGAGGTTTCTGGAAATATCAGTGCTCTTTCATGAAGTAAGTCAGCTTTTGTGAAACCTTAATTTATGACACGATTTTTTAATTCTTGAGGATGTTTCTGATTTGAGTTACTGTCCACTGTATGCGTTATTTATTCAGATTTGATGCTTTATTGTCCATATGGTTACAAATGTTATTATTTATGTATTTATTATTATTTCTTTTTTAAAATTTGATAAGCTCATGTCATATGTTTGGGGATTTTATACTACTGGCAGAGGAAGCAGTGGAGGAAGCTGGGGATATAATTAGGACTTTTTACAGCAGGCCATTGGCCCGCGGTAAAAAATTTTACCACACCACATTTTTTACGGCAGGCCACATCACATATCATATGTTTTTTTATTCAATTTTTACTTTGATTATTATTAACAATTGAACTCATATACTTAATTTTATTTGTAGTCCTCAAGGAAACCTAAAAAAAAGATTGTGAAAGGAACATCATGCAGTCATGGAAGCTGCTGCTGAAGAAAGAAATGAAGGAATTAGGATAGAGGAACATGATTTCTAATGGTTGTTTCATTTGTGGTACATTAAACACTCAAATCATCTAGTACTTGTTATTTTCTTATTGTTCATATATGTTACTTATTTTCAATTCCAATGCTTCTTACTTGTTGTATAGATACAAGTATTTAAACTTTTACTATTGTAATGATATTCATTTCAATTTAAATATGCAATTTGATATTATATATAATTGTTAACTTGAATGTAATCATTTCTATTATGATATGTACAGTTATAAAATATTACAAGCATCATAAATTATCCAAAAATTTATAAAAATATATATGCATTTATTTTTAAAATATATATGCATTTATTTTTAAAATATATATTATATCTACGACAACGTGCAATGCATGTTGTCAAAAAATTGCGAATGCAGATACGGCAACATGCAATGCACGTTGCTATTTGAGATACAGCAACGTGCATCACACGTTGCTATTTGAGATACAGCAACGTGCATCACACGTTGCTATTTGAGATACAGCAACGTGCATCGCATGTTGCTAAAAGTTTATAATTGCTGGGTATTTAGCAACGTGCGATGCACGTTGCGAAATCTCAAATAGCAACATGCAAAACGGCCTACGACAACGTGCAATGCACGTTGCAAAATGTTTTGAACTTTTTGCAACAGGCGGAACAGCAACATGCACCTGCACGTTACGAAAGCCTTTTTGCAACGTGCAATGCACGTTGCCGTAGGTTCTTTTTCTACTAGTGCTATCTGAGAGGCAAATATATCTTATAAATTAATTAAATTGTCAAATAATTTTGCCTAACATATTACAAAATGAATTAACTAGTTTGAGTTCTCTTTGAGAAAGATAGGCCATCTTACCCATTCAATTCAAGATCCTTTCTTAAAGTACGTCTCTTTCATTGAAAAACCTTAGTATATCAGCTTTTGCTTTTCTGTGGGCATAAACACACATTCCATGATAAATATCATTACACGCAATTCCTTTTTTTAACCAAAACATGCGTTAAGACTTAATTTGTTGGATATATAATTTAAGTACTCAGAAATTAACATGGGTCATTTCCTTCAAAATTCAATTTCACACGGTTATGCTACAATGATGACTTTTTTTTTAATTACCTGCATTTGTGGCAAGGAATAGTCAATTAAGAATAAGGAACAAGGAATATGCACGTGCTAGGAAAAGAGTTAATAATTGTTAGGTTTCTAAAGAATAATGAATCTTCTACACATGCATAGTCAACACCACTCTACCGTTAATTTTCTTATGAAAGGAAAATGAACAGAAGCTTCACATTACGTCATTAGTAAAAAAAAAGAGCCTATGGCAACATGCATTACACGTTCTGAAAACCCTTTCGCAATGTGGAGCATATGTTGCTAAAAGTCCCTAACCTCCAGCAACATGCATTGCACGTTGCGAAAGGTCTTTTTGCTTGTTGCAATAAATGATTTCGCAACGTGGATGTGCATGTTGTTGTTCTGCATGTTGCTAAAAGCCTTAACCTACGGCAACGTTCAATGCACATTGCGAAAGGTCTTTTTACTTGTTGCAGTAAACGATTTCACAACGTGCAAAAGTCATGCATTTTTTAATTTTTAGCAACGCCCAATGCTCGTTGCTGTATGTGAAATGGCAACGTGCAATACAAGTTGTCGTAGGTATCATAATTATATATATTATAATACTGTATCTTGGGGTAATTTATAATACTTATAATATTTATTATACATTATAATACAAATGATTACACTAAAGTACACAATTAAATATAATAAAAAAGTGCTCATTTAAATTAAAAGAAATATCATTATAACACTAAAAGTTCAAATATTTGTTTCTAAATATAGTAGCCTAAATGGCTTAGAATAAGGAAATAACAAGTACTACATGATTATGCTCTGGAAATACCACGAGCGAAACAACCATTAAAAATGAAAATATGTCTTCTGCAACTCTTTAATACTTTCATCTTCTTGAAGCAATTTGATAAACACCAATAAGTCCTATGGAAGAAAATATGATCAAGTTAGAAGAAAATTAGTTGGATGCAATCAATAAACATTACAAATTTATTTTAAATATTCATTAGACATAGAACAAAACTTATGAAAATTCCTTACTCGAGGGTAGGAGTGTTCACAGGTCGGATCGGATCGGGTTTTAGCAAATCCGATTCAACCCGATCTGTCATCAGGTTTTACATTTATACCCCGACATCGGGTTTTTTAACATACCAACCCGCTCTCAACCCGTTACCCTCGGATCGGATCGGGTCGATCGGGTTTGACGGGTTTTTATACAGCTTTTTTTTTTCTCTTTTGCACTAACCATGTCTTCTAATGAAAAGCATGAAAACCAACGATTTAAGAATTTTTAACTAAGTACAAAAAATACATGCAAGGAAAATCTTAGACACGTTCCTTGCATTTAAATGTTACAAAACTATACATGTTAGGCGGGCCCAAGCCTTGTGTTTGTTACATGCCATACAAATTCAAAGCTGAATGAGAATTTAGTAAGAAACTACAATCCCAAGTCAGTAAAATAAAAAATATAATTTGTAATAAATTTCTACTAGATGTTGTTGCTATCACCGTTGTCGATCTTGCTCTCATTATCGCTGGTGGTCAAGCTGTTGCTGGTGCATCAGGTTGATGGCAAAGAAGGTGGACGAATGGCTGGTGATCAGTGGGCTGGTGGAGTGATGAGCCATGGAAAGGAAAGAAGATGAGGAGAGAAAGAAGATGAATAGGGATGAGAGAGGCGGGGTAGAGGCTTGAAGATAGAATGCGGCTAGGGCTTCTCAAGAAGTGAGAAAAGTTAAATATATACTAAGTAATCTAGTGTAGCCAAGTGTACAATATAATTGTACATCCTTCAAATAAAACACTGACATGTGGCAATTTAGTTTATTTTTTAATTTAATTTCGGATCGGGTTATTAATCGGGTTTTATTTTTAAACCCGAACTTAACCCGATACTTGTCGGGTTTTACAATTTATACCCGATTTCGGGTTTTTAAAAGAAAGGATCCGATTACAACCCGATCAACCCGATTAAACCCGATCCGGTCGGATCGGGTCGGATTTTTTTGAACACCCCTACTCGACGGGTACACTCACTTCCTATGGTTTCTTGTGCAAGTGGAGTTCTTTCTACAAGTGCAGTTGTTTGCATTTCTAGTCAACAAGGGTTGCTCTCTTTGCTAGATGCAAATATATAATTTAATATCAAAACAACATTACTCAAGTCTCAATTGCTTAGGACAAGAAACAAAAATATCATATTACAAAGTCCATCTCTTAAAAGAAGCCCTTGAACTAGGTCCAGATCACAAGGTCAAGGTTAAAAATTTATAATTTTCCCATCTTTTAGAAGCCCTTGAACTAAGTCCATCACAATTACACCTAATGAATATAATATGGAAAGCTAGTACAATTGAAGGCAAAATACATGCACACACCACTTATTGATAAGTTGCAATAAAAAGCAAGATCTAATCCTAGCACCTAATTCCACTATCTAAAAGTATATTAAAATTGTATTAATGCAATAAAAATTTCCTAGCACCTCGAGTCTGCCATGCAGTATAGGTAAGATGCCTTGGCATCTCAACTGTAAAACAAATAAATAAGGGTTGAAAGTAATAAGTAAAAACCAAGATTAATCCTTCATAATTATTTATTTATATATTAGTCCAGCTCATTGGTCTAGCTCAAAACATTAATAGCAAATCAAATAGAAAGGGGCCATGAATGAAATAGGCTGAGCCTGCCACCTCAACAAACTAGTATTAAAGAGTTACCGCCAGTGAGATGGCTACTTGGGTCGATTGTTTTTTCTACCCATGATGCATGTGCCTAATGCTAATCTAAAGGCAGTAAGAATGAATATTCCAAGCTATAAAATATTGGAAAAATTAAAAAAGACCCAAATTAAGGGGCATGTTACAAAAATAACCCAGTCATGAAAAATTTTCATGCTATGAACCTTTTGACTTAGAAATGACCTCATTGCCCTTAGTACAAAAAATAAGACAAATAACTTCAAATGTCGTATGTATCTCTACACGTTTCTTCTGCAATCTTATGCAAAACTCCTCCACACCACTCTATTTTTCTCAAAATCCCACTATCTCTATCATTTATCGTGAGCAATCTTCAGGATTTGAGTAAAAATAGGTAAGACATTTCTCTATACATGAACTTTTCTTTATTTCTTTCAAGCTTTTAATGTTATTAAAATATTTGCTGCCTAAATACTCA
Organism: Boswellia sacra; assembly: GCA_013180625.2. Classification (NCBI taxonomy): domain Eukaryota; kingdom Viridiplantae; phylum Streptophyta; class Magnoliopsida; order Sapindales; family Burseraceae; genus Boswellia; species Boswellia sacra. The sequence continues at coordinate 196,849 of SNVD02004672.1, read as the reverse complement.
ATATTAGCTTAGAAAACAGTGAAGTGAGCTTAGGAGAAGTGTCCTTAGTACTTTAGTTGCAAAAAAAAAAAAAACAATGAATAATAAGAATTTCTTAAGAAAATCCGGTATACTGTACGAGGAAGACAATTGCTCGACAGCTGATGGGCAAATGTCAAGCATCGAGTTATGTTGTCGACAACATGCTCGACAATGGTCGACATAGTTTGTTAAGCCTAGGTGTACTGTTTACAATGAGTTGGTTGAATGTTTAAGTTCGGAGATGGGTTGGGATTTGAGTTAAAAAAATCATAAGTTTAGTCGTTCAATTCTCTTCCAAGGATCCTCCACCATTGCCAACTCCCTTTGAGACTCACAAAAGATGTTTGGTTTTTCATACAGCATAGCCTGGAGGACCAGCTGTCATATACACCACTTATCGTCACACTTGAAGATAAGGACCAGCAAAGAACAAGTCTGATTCATTAATGAAATGGTAGAGTTCTTCTCATCCATCTTTGTTTCGCTCAACTAGTGGAAGTCCACTTCTCTTTGTGCATAACCACATCGTAATGACGAAGTTGACCATGAGTTTCAACAGTCTGCTGGGCATGTAGAGGAGCAATCAGTTGGTGTTGTAGGAGAAGTTGGATTGAATCAATCATTGCCATTGAGGTTAGTTCGACACCTTGATAGCTTTAAAGAATTTGTAAGCTTAGCCAATATCCAAAGTGATGGTGATGATGAGGATGGTGACGATGATGATGATGATAACAATGCCTATTGTGGTTTTGAATGTTGCCATCACATTAATGACGACTTAGATGGCAATTATCATGATGGAAATGATAATGTAAATGCTCAAAATGTAAATGAATGGTTGGTTGACAGTTTACATAACCGTGAAAATGGTCGCATAGAGTTTTAGAATGATTTGAATCAGGAGGTACCTTTGATCTTTCCTACTCCTATTCAATCTACCCCTCCTCCAACATCCACAAAAAAATAGGCAGATCCAGAGGCAGATGATGCCAATATGCATGGGTCCTCCAACGATGACAATCGGGCAAATACATTTAGGTGGATGCCTCTTGTTGTGCATTCAATATCAACAGTTCATGACGATCCCACATCTTTTGTAGTTGACGGAATTCATGTTGTGGTTGAGCATATTTTTAGAAGCAAAATTAAGCTTCGCAAGAAATTATCAAATTTGTCATTATAACGCAACTTTCAGTTTAAGGTGAAAAAGTCCAACTCAATAAGGTTTGAAGCTGTATGTCATGCTGAAAAATTGTAAGTGGCAAATACCGACAACCAAGGTAGCAAATTCCAATTTCTTTTAGGTACAAAATTTTAACAACAGTACACATGTTCGAGAGCTGGGCTCCACCTAAATCACAAGCATGTAACTTCTGCTATTATTAGGAAACACATAAAGACCAAATTCATTCAGGCATCGAGGATTTATCAGCCCAGGGAAATTATGTTTGATGTTCAAGAAGCATTAAGTGTTACCATCACATACCACAAGGCATGGAAAGGAAAAAAAAAAAAAAAAAGCAAAAGCAACATTAGAGGAACTGTATAGATCTCATGACCAATTGTTTACACTTCTCCCTCAGAATATATACATGGTTGAGAAAGCAAACCCTGGGACAAGAACCACTTTAGAAACTGATGCTAATGATCGCTCCAAGTTTTTTTTTCATGAGTTTGGGGGCTTCGATTGCAAGTTGACCAATTCTATTAGGCTGGTTGTTGTGGTTGATAGGTCTTACCTGAAGGGAAATATAGAGGTACCATGTTTTTGACATCATGCATGGGCGGAAATGTGGAATCCCAAATATATATATACATACATACATATATATATATACATACATACATATATATATATATATATATATATATATATATATATATATATATTACAATTTTAGAAATATGCCATGTTTAAATAAATGAGAATTGGGTTGGATTATGGTAGTGGGCTTGTGTTGGAAATTGATAAGGATGAATTGGGCTTAGATTACAAATGAATGGACTTAGGCCCATGGGTAGCCTTGGATATATAAGAGAGACATGAGAGTTCCAGAAAGGAGATATTTTTTTTCTTTCATTTCGGGATAGAAGAGGAGAGTCTGACGGGTTAAAATAAGAAGAAGAAGAAGAAGAAGAAGAAGAAAATAGAAGGAAGAAAAAGAGAGGAAAAGAAGGAAAAATCAAAGAGGTGTATAGGCTTGGAAACTAGGTAGAGATTTTCTAACGCTATACTTAAATTGTATTATCTATTTTGCTGTTTTAAATTGATATGGGTTTACAGTGCATGTGAATTGTTGTTAAATTGATTGTTTGTTCCTTGGATGATGAATTATTTGTGGAATTATGTGCTTATGAAGCTTTAAATAACCACTGATTGCATGGAAATTAGATTTTGAATGAAATTTTGGTGAATTTTTGAAGTTTGTGTTTGAGATCTAGAAATGGTTTAGTTTCACAATTCTAGAATTCTGATACTGGCTGTGAATCCAACACAACTCGATAGGCAATTGTCAAGTGTCGAGTGCTAGTGTCGAGTGTGGTGTCGAATGTTGAGTGTTAGCATCGAGTGTCGAATGGCTGGTGTCTAGTTGTTAACGTGTCGAGCGTGACGTGTCGAGGGTTGAGTTGTGCACATGTCGGGTGTCAAGCGTGACTCGACATGAAGTGTCGAGGGTCGAGTTGTTAATGTGTCGAGTGATCAAGCATCGAGCGATCGAGTGTCGAGCGGTATAGGTGTCAAGTGTCGAGCGGTATAGGTGTCAAGTGTGAGTGCTAGAGTCAAGTGTCTAACTATGTCGAGTGTCGAGTGTCGAGTGTCGAGTGCACAGTGTCGAGCATCGAGTGTCGAGTGTCAACTGCTCTAACAGACTTGACCCGAATGTACCTTTCTGACAGAATTTTTCATAAAAACGGTGATGCCTTGGGACTTATTTTAGAAATTATATTGAAGGGTTTATAAGCATATGCATTGGACCTTGGATGGGCCATTTTGGATACAGATCTAAGAAGAATGCGGATATGAAATTCTATGTGTTGGACCTTGAATGGGTCGTCTTCTATACGGATCCAAAGGGAACACGAATGTAAACTTGATGTGTTGGACCTTGGATGGGCCGTCTTGTATATGGATCCAAGGGGAACACGAATATATTGGACCTTGGATGGGCCGTCTTGTATACGGATCCAAGGGGAACACGAATATAAACTTAATGTGTTGGACCTTGGATGGGTCGTGGGAAACATTAGATGAAAGATTTTGATTGTAAGTGAATAAGTAATACCTTGATGTGTGAATGAGAATGATTGCTTGACTTATTATAATTAGTTGTGTAACTTTGTAATTGAGTAACAGTTTGAATGCTTGCGATTTAGTATAATGTTAGAATCTTTCCTATTGGGCTATACGCTCACCCCTTCCCTCCACAGGTATACAAAAAGATATTCGTACTAGTGGTGTTCCAGAGCTTTCCTAGGGAGTCTGGGCGTTCACATGCATGCGATGCTTTTGGGAAAAGTTTTGACTAGCCTAAATTGTGATAGGAAATTTTATTATGTGATTATTAGCCCATGTTCTAAGTGTAGTCATTAGTGTATGTCTATCTTGAACAAATAGCCAGATGTTGTAATGGATTCATTTGAAATGTAAAAAAATATGTATGAATTGGAAAATGAAAAAAAAAAAGTGAGATATTGATGATGTCTTTTTATTATTTTTCTTAATCAATCATCCTTAAAGTCTCTAAATAAGAGATTTTAGGGTGTGACAAGAAATAAATAAATATATCCATTAGCATTTGGAGTTGGTCATTCGAAAAACGACAAATTCTGAAATTGGTTCATAACACAATTGCGTGATCAGTTGTCCGTAATGTCCATAATTTAGTGATCATTTTTTACCGCCATGCTAGTATTGAAAGGGCTATTTCTGTTGTTTTCCCTAGGACATTTCATGGCCTATGCACATATCATCTAAAGGGAAATTGAAGGTAAGGTTCAAAGACAAGACTTTATTAGGCAAGTTCACCCAAGCTACGAGGACATATCATCGTGCTAATTTCAACTACCATATGCCGACAATCAAATCATATATGCCTCTAGTTACAGCTTTTCTTCGAGAGATAGGTGTGGAGAAATGGGCACATTCACAGTTTACCAGGCGACATTACAACATAATGACAATCAATATTGCTGAGTCAATAAACAGTTGCTTAAGGCACACCTTTTCCTTCCCATTGAATTATTAGCGAATTATTATCGGACAAATCTTCAAAAATGGTTTTATGCACGAAGAAAAATATTTGCTACCTCACAATTACATCACACTCCATAGGTTGAGAAGTTGATAGAGGATTGTTTGAAAGAGGTTGATCGGATGAGAGTTAGTGGAATCTCTCTAACCATGTATGAGGTGTACAGTAACAAACGTGTCAATGTTGTGGACATGCATGCTCGGACCTGCACATGTCAGGCGTTTGATCTTGACCAGTTGCCTTGTGCACATGTATTAGTTGTTTGCAAGCATATAAGCTTACTCACGTGCCATGATTACTATACTTAGTTATACACAAACGAACGCAAACTTCATGCATATGCCTTGCCTGTTGTACCAGTTGGGGTAAGTGAGGATTGGGTGGTTCCAGATGAGATAAGTAGCAAAGTCGTACTACCATCGATAATGAGGAGGCCAACTGGAAGAACTAGGAGAAATCGGATCCCATCCTAGGGCAAGTCAAGTTCCTCACAAAGTTGCAGCCGTTGTGGGGCTTAGGTCATAACCGTCAAATATGTCGCAATTCGGTCTCGCTTGACCATGCTGTTGGTGCATGACATAATAACTGATGATGTAGAGGCTTGGAAACCATGTACGGCTTTTCTTCAACAGTATACTTAAATGTTGCTATTTTGTTACATATTGTTTTAGTTGATGTGGGATTTGCAAAGCATGTAATAGCGTAATTTTGTTATGTAATTAGGAAACTATGTACTCAGTTTAGATATCAGTGTATGTAAAAGTGTATTATTTTTTCTTTATAATTTATTCTTTATTATAATAGCATGTGTTACACCTATTTCTTTAATATAGCACTTTATAAAATATCTACTATAAATTTTCATTTAGTATTTATTAAACCGAAGAACCAATGAAGCATATATACAAAATATATACAGCCTAACATGTTCTAACCCTAAATATATATAACCCAATATATGAAAGTGATTATGAATCTTGAGGATTGGGAGCTGTGGGTGTAATAGGAGTACCTACTGTGGGTGCAGCATCTGATGTAGGGATAGTTAGAGCGATGTCAACTGCGATATGGCGGATCTGTACCCGATAACTCCAACAATGTATAGCCATCCCATGTCATAGTGTCTTTTTTGTGAAGGCTCGTACGTCCGGAAATGGAACACCACCTACAAGGTACCCCATGAACAAGAGATAGTAAACTCCACAAGCCCTCCTCTGACATCCTACTGAGGGACCTCAATGATGTCCTCCACACGTTTAATGTCAAAAGCGTCAGTGGGGAAGTCTATATTGTCGAAAGCAACATACGGAGTATGTGTGTCAAGTAGCGACAACGCTCTTTCATCGTATCAAACGAGGTGTTCGTTATATATGAGTTGTAGATTACTACGAGATGGCGATTCAAGTCCATACATGCCACCACCCAGTGCTCATCGTCAACATTAATAGGAACATACAACTATGAGGGCAATGAACAAAGCTCTATTAGTTTAAACCTAAGTATAAGGAATATTGCATTTTATAACAATTTCTAATAACAATGAATTAACCATTCAAGATCCTCCCCCGATCGGCCAACGAGTAGACTCTTTCCATCGACATATTGAACAACCTCAGGCTCGTCATCCCAATCGATGTCATCCAGTGCACTCCCATACCGCTGCCACAGCCCTTTGACCTTTACCTGAGTTATTACTAATAGCATTTGCATAATATAGATTGTAGAAATAATTGTCTAAAAGCATAAGATAATACAAATATTTTAACGACGGATCGAAAGGTGCAATACCATGTCCGCATAGCCAAAGTGACCTCTCAATAATGTCATTGCATCTTAAAGCAGTTTAATCTCCTCTCGCATTAACATATTCTCCTCCAAACTAATTTGACCTCCTCTTAGAGACCAACCAACTCGTGGATGATAATAGTCCTAAATTCATCCTCTGGGCATCGTTCCTTTATCTTAAATGTTAGTATTCGAAAAAGCAATTTATTTAGATTTATGTGGACAAAATGGAGGCATTTACCTGCTCAGAGTGTACTGCATGGCAACTAGTGGATGACCAATGAAAACTGGTCAGAGTAGGCCCAGCAATCAAAAAAGGCCCACTTATCGGAGAAGGCCCCCTAAGTCGGAGATAACTCACCCATTGGAGGTGATTAGACCGTAGGAGGGGGAACAGTGTCCTCAACATGGGGTATAACTTTGACATAAGGCTTGGATGCTATATCTCTTGATGGCATACCGGATCCCCTTTTATGTGGTTAAGAGGGTATTGGTCCCTTTGAGTCAACATGAGGCAAAACACGTGGTCATTCCTGTTGGATCTCCTTAACCTACTCTTTTGCGTCTAAGGGAGCATCCTCAATCAACACCCACTGAACATGTTGACCTTTCCACTTACCAACCATCTACACCAATATTGGTAACCAAGCGGCATCAACCTCAGCTTTTGTCCACTCCAATATCACAAATGGACATGTCTGTGACGAATTCAGATATGTTAGGTCCTCAAAATTTAATAATTATTGGTTTTTGCAAAATAACAAGTTTAGGACTTATCACCCTCCTAATATATAAACAATCTCGCTTCAAAACATCTTTGCTCGAGACCTTCAATTTATGCAACTTCAACACCCAAGGAATCCTACCAGCAAATGCCTCACCAAGAATGTTGTTTGTTGACCCAACATATGGTATTGCATTATACAACCAAGTATGTCAAGCAAAAATCAATATTTAGTGCAACGTTTTAATAATTAATCAACAAATAAATTTTTAAATATTAATGCAAACTAAAATTTAATTTACCCGAATAGCGTAAGGGCAACCTCTTAAGTTATATCTCTCTATGTCGTGCACCTCTTTCTTTACCTTCTTAGCCCTATACTTTGCAAACCTCCCAAGTAGAGCTTTCTTCATGTCACGGATGATCATTTTGCAAGACTTAATGCCCCATGGATATTCATTGAATCTGTCCAATGTGTCCCCAAAGTTCAACCACTTCACGGAAATGAACCGACGTCTATCCCGTTCGAGAAAAAAACGCTTAAGCATATAATACAAGGCCAGTTTCACAACGTCTTTGTTTGGGATTGGAGAAAGTTTTAATTTCTCCAACTTCTCATAAAATAGCTTCAATAAAATTTGCTTCAACCCATAATACTCATCTTGTAATCTACACTTGCCATGATTGTTGAGAGTGCTCAATAAATTCGAAACAAACTTCAAACCGATCACAATACCAATGCCATACACTGAAAAGCGTATTGCCCTCCCTATTTTGAACAAAGGTTTGAATCATTAGAAAAAAATGTGGGATGATAACATTTTTTAAGACATTTTTTTTAAAATACACAAGTATATGAGTGACACCTTGTATCATAAACCACATCTCATCATCGAACCCATGAGTCTCCACCTCTCTTAACAGCACATGGTGAACCAATTACGATGGGAAAATAAAAGTGTGAATGTCTAACATGTGCCCGAACTATGTGCTCCTAAACGTCTCTTCTTGTCAGTCATTCAACTTATCTCGCACCTATTGTATACACTCTAAACTAGCCAAATTTGTTATTACCGCATGGTAGTGACCGTCGTATAGAGTTTTAAGGTTGAACATAAGCTTGTAAGCATTTGCCATATAGACCTTCAAAAAACAAAATAAAACAACTTTTATTCAACCAAAATATACCACAAAAAGGGACGAAACACAAAACTTTAAAAATGCTCAACAACGCTTGACACACTTAAGTTTGTCGAGTGTCCTACAATAGCTATCTATTGGATAGTGGAAACTGACAACTAACAATATAATCTGACAACATTTGTTGAGTGTAAGACAAATCGCTTGTCGGGTTCCACAATCCGACATCCAACTGTTGCCAGTTCATCTAGATATCAAGTGTCGAGCTCCATCTTAGTGTTAGATTATTTTATCTAGTGTCACTTTCCTATAAAGGTCTCAAGCTCGACACTAGACAAAATTAATCCGACATTCAGCTGTTGTCTATTTTATTATGTCCAGTGTCGAGCTGGAGACCTAATAGGAAACCGATACTGAAGACGAAGCTTGAAACTCGACTCGCATTGCTTGACAAAAAGACGAAGCCAATTCGAGCGTCAGATTAATGTAAAAGACTCAAGCTCAACACTAAACAAAATAATTCGACAAGCAGCTATTATCAGTTTATGATATCTAATGTCGAGCTACAAACTTTTTTTTGTAGGAAATTGACACTAAGATGAAAATCGACACTCAACTCGTGTTGCTTGACACAAAGACGAAGTGACATCGAGTGTTGGAATCATCTTCAACCTCACATCGTCAACTTGTAAAACTCCATTTTTTTTCCTAAAACAGGTTTCAATCATTCATTAAAACAATATATTAACACAAATTACACCATTTATAACTCTATTCAACGTACAAATCATTCCACAAATAAATCTAAATCCCTAGAAAATCAAGTTTAAATTTTGAAAATTTAAAATGTAAAAAAAAAGGGGTTAAATAATTGTCGACAATCCATTCATAGCATATGCACTACATATGATTGAACTTAATACATAAAATTGAAACTAAAACAAGGACAAACGAAGGACAAAGCACTTACCGGTTTGGGTTTAATCTCCTTCTCTCAACAATGCAAGTCGTCTCTCTCCTTCTCGTAATTGCCCTTGCCGAATCCCAAATTCTTTATTTTGTATTTTCAGTTTGTAAATGCCAATTTGTGATATGAATGCTCATATGAAAAGTTTGTAAATGCTTCCAACGGCAGTACACCGAGGTTCGGCAAGTGCAAAGAGGAAAAAGAGGATATGAATATAAGACGGATTTCATTAATTAAATTATATAGGGCAATAACGTCATTTCCAAGTCAAAAAGTCAATGGCATAAAAATTTTTCATGACTGCGCTATTCTTGCAACGTGCCCCCTACTGCAATTGGAAAATGAAACAATTTCATCAATAGTATATAATTATAGTAAACATCATATTTGACAAGACCAAAAGTTTAAGCATTAATTCTGCAAAAATGTTCTTACAGAATTTGCCACAAACCGAGTGAACAAGTAGTTGCAAAATGCAAATTGATCGAATAAAAATGCAAAAGAAAAAAGGAACCTCAAACCTTTGGACTTTGTAGCCATGCAAAGAAGTGAAACCACGGCTGGAACCTCCACTCCTTTTTCCCTCAGGATCCAAGAAAAACATGAACTTAATGCCAAACTTCTCCGCTAGAGCACCAGTAGCACCATAGACACCATCACCACTACCATAACTAAATCCATCACTCTCTCTTCCTCCATGACAAGCACCTTAACCAGCACGACCACATCCACCGTGACCACATTGATTTTGAACATGATATTGTAGAGTTGAGAAAGCTACAAAAGACTGGAATTTTGATCGAAAGGAAGACAAAAGACAAAAGAGGGAGGAGAGGGTAGAGAAGGAGGAGGTGGAGACAAGGAGTTGAACGATGATGGTGGGTCAAGTGGTGATAAGGATTTGAAAAAAGAGAAGTTGAGTAGTGATACTATGATGGGATCAATTCCAATACAATTGATTAATTTCTCAAATAAATGCCAGCATATTCGAGTGAAAGAAACTGAACTTCAAATTTTATAAATCCCAATTCATCAATACGAGACACAAAATGAAACAAATCAAAGATAGCTCCTATGTCTAGTTTGTTCACAACCCATTTAATTAACATGCCTAGTAGCCTAAAAAAGATGCAAATCGATGAAGACTCACAGTGGCAATCGCAGATGGTAAAGGCAAGCAAGAGAAGAGGCGAGCTACAACAAAGGTGAGTGAACGTTGGAGACTCAGAGATGATCTACCACAGAGGATGGTATAGGTGAGCTTTTATTAGGGCTCCAATGAGGAAAATTTCGTATTATGTAAATGGGGAGGACTATTGCGTTTTAAGGACTTGTCACTCACTTCATCTTAAATGATGTCGTTTGAGCGTTATTTTTTTAATAAAATTTGTATACTAATTTTTAAAATAAATTATAATAATTTTTCCTTAAACACATATGTTATACTATTTCAAAATAAAATTTAATTTGAGTTTTTAATTTCTTAATTTTTATCAAAAAATTTTAAATAATGTTCCTTAATTTTTATCGAAAAAATTTAAATAATATAATTTTCATCACTTTGAAATTATAAAATAACATTATTTATTTCATACAATTTCCAATTTAAAAATATATTTTTCTATAATTTAATATTTAAAAATTTATTATTTAAATATAGACAGTAATATTATCTTTTATTTAAAGATTTTAGAATTTTTAATTTTATATTTAAACATAAAATTATATTATTTAATTAATATTCTTATATTTTTAATTTATTTTTAAATCAAAATATAAAATTAGTGTAATTCTTCATAACATTTAAAATTTGAAGTAATTTTACTTTTTTTTAATAATTTAACATTTTTAATTTAATATTATAAAAGTTACATTTTCTTTATCTTAATATTTAATATTTTGTTTTTAATTATAAGAAAATAAATTCTTAAGAAAAAGAATTTATGCAACACTTTTCGCAACGTGCAGAAAATGAACGTTGCTGCAAAATAGACTTTCAGCAAAAAATTATATTTCATAACGTGCACCCAATGCACATTGTGAAAGTTGTGTTGCTATAGGTCTTTTTCTTCTTGTGCGTGATTTAATAATATAATTAATTACTAGAATGTGATTCACTATATTATTGTATATCGGATATTGATAAGAGTGGCTGGCGGCTGGAGGGAGGGGATATATATACGAATTCAAGAAACAAAAGAAAGGTTAATTTTCTTCATATATGACTTGAGTCTGTGTAAACTTGTCTTATACAAAATTAATTATAGTATATATAGATGATACATTAATATTCTCAGAAACTATAGATCAACATTTCAAACATCTTAAAACATTCTTCTATGTAGTCAAGAAAAATGGATTAGTCATTTTTGCTTCCAAAATGAAATTATTTCAAATAAATGTAAGATTTTTAGGATATGATATACATCAAGGAACAATAAAACCAATCCATAAGGTAATAGAATTTGTTGATAAATTTTCAGATGAAATCAAAGATAAAAATCAATTATAAAGATTGTTAGGATTTCTTTCCAAATCTCAGAAAAATATATAGACTTTATTCCAATGACTTCAAAAGAATCCTTCACCTTGAACAGATCAACATACTAAAGTAGTCAAAATTATAAAAGAAAAAGTTAAAACACTCCCTTAGGAATTCCAAACCCTAATGCATTTATAATCATAGAAATAGATGTCTCAAAAATAGGATATGGAGGTATTCTTAAACAAAAACTACTAGAATCAAGTAAAGAAGACTTAGTTATATATCATTCAGGAATCTGGCTTAGACCACAAAAAAATTACTTGACTATTAAAAAGAAATTTTATCAATTGTTTTATGCATTATGAAATTTCAAGATGATTTATTCAACAAAAGATTTTTACTCCGTATTGATTGTAAATCTGCAAAATAGGTTTTACAAAAAGATGTTAAAAATTTCGTTTCCAAACAAATTTTTGCAAGATGGCAGGCAATTTTATCTGTATTTGATTTTAAAATAGAATTTATCAAATGAGAAAACAATTCTAAAGAATTTTTATAGGATAAAATCAAAGAGTGAAACACTTGGTGAGAATATTCAAAATGTCAAACAAAAATATCATGAAAGCTAGTGACTATATCATGGCAAAAACTAATTAATCCATTCAAGTTGTGGGTGTGGGAAAGGTTCTCATTGCAAACACTTATTCAGTTTTAGCTGAATATCCACCTTTATCATTTTCTCAAGCTGTAGCGAGGTCGTCTACCCAAACAGGTACTCAATTAATAACTGGGTCATCTACCCAAGTAGGTTCATCTGTTCAAAAATCCAGTTATATTACTAAAACTCAACATCAACATCTTCAGGTTACTCAATATACTAAGTCAGTCTCTCTAGATGAACTCAAAAACGTTATTCAAAGATTATTTCTTCCAGATTGTCAATATATTATAGATAATCCATTAAAAAATCGTCAAATTTATGAACTAATTTTAGTTGATACTGATAGTGTCAAAATAGCCCATCATAAGGACCCAAAAAATCCAGACAAAATATCTTATTCAACCTGTAAAATAAAGAAAGTCAAAACTCCTACAGAATTTGGTACTCAATCTATTTGGACCGATGTTTCTTTTTCAATTCCTTACGATCCAAATGAATATAATTATGTAGACTATCAAAAAGACTAGTTTAATATGTTTTATCTTAGGACATTTGATCATTCTTGGTTTATCCATTTTAATACTCGTTGTCAAAAATGTTATCCATCCTGGTTCCTTGAATGATGGTATTATTTAAGAGCCAATTCAACAATCTACCTATAGTAGATCAGTCAATTAACATGCTAATGTCCCTAATCAACCTCTTATTCAACAAATTAATTTTCGTATAAATTTCCAAATTTTCTGGATTTTATCCTGATCTTATACTATTAAATCTTATTATCTTTACTGTTATTTATCATTAGTAAGAGAATTTAGGATCACATGGTGGGATAAGTATGATATTTTCAAATGTTCAGTTCAAAATATTTAACAATGGATCAAAAGTGGCAAGAAGCCTATTCAATCTCAGTCCAAGTCCAAGGAGAAGTCTATAAAGCCCAGTACTCCATCAAAAATAAAAGCCCAAGCCAAAGAAAAATTAACATCTTCAAAAAGTTTCAAGAAGAAAAAGTCAAAAAGTGAACAGATCAAGCAATTAATGACCATTATTCAATAGATTTCGGATAGCTCATCTAACAGTGCTCAAGATAATCCAGAAGAAGACCCGTTTGGTGGACCACTAGCACAAGATCTATATGATCTATGAAGACTAATTAAGTAGAAAGACAAAAGTATCTAACTCATTTCCAACTCATATTTCTAGAAAGATGGTGAAAAAGTATAAATCAAGTTTATCACATGTCATATGAAGACAATTATAGTCATCCACGTTTCCTTGAAGTTTGTTCAAAATTATCAAGAATAGTAGAAGCTATATATATATATAATTGAGCCAATTAGTCAAAAGTTAAAATAAATGTGTTCCATATAATTGTACTCATGTGTGTTAGTCAAAGATATTTTAAGATATATAGTAATCATGTTAGTGGATTTCAAGAGTCTTAAAGTCCGAATCTAAGTCTATATGAGAATGCTTGTATTCGAGGAGAAGGCATTGGTGAGAAATCTTTGCCTTACGTCCAAATTCTCTTGTAAGACTTTCCAAAAGCAATTTTCAATATAGTAAGTTTTTTACTCATTTCCTTGAACTTTCCAATGTTTCTTGCTTTTACTTTATGCTTTAAAATTATTGAAAATTATCTTTCAAATTTAATTTCAATATTTCTAGCTTTTATTTCATGTTTTATACGATCCTTGTTAAAAGTGGTATCAAAGCCAATAGGTTTCATATATTAAATCCTAAACTTTTAAGTCAATGATAGAAAAGAGTGAATTAAGAGAACACATTCTAATACATAGAATTGAATACAAAACAATACAAAATTATCTTAAAAGAAACTGGTATAACACATCACACGAAGATATATTAGAGTTCATAATGGAATTAAACTTTCTCAAGGACCATCTCCTAGATCTAGAAACTTACTCTTGGACGCTTTGTGAAAGAGGTAGAATTTAGAAAGATTCTAATATTAGATATCATTTTAGAATTATTAATAAAAGAAAATTTTAGTATATAAGAATTGAGGGATAGGACTAGGTAGCAATGAAAGTTGTTCACACATTGGTAAGCTAGGCGTTCCTGGCAGCTGAAAGTGCGTAAGTCCGTTGGTAGGCCTAAGGTGTTCCCGTAGCCTTTCCTATCCTAAAAGGATTGTATGCTAAAATTTGAAGCTATTAATAATTTGAAACTGGCATCTACACAGTTAGAAGATATCTAAGTTCTCAATCTAGAAAAACATCTGAGATAATTAGTTCAAGAGAAATAATGACAAAAATTACTAATGTTAAACAAAGCTTAAATAAAAATATGCTACCTAATATTTCACCCGATAGTATACATGAAATAGGAGCTTTTGACTTTAAAACTACTTATTCAATAAAAGAACATGAAGAAACTTTAACTTTGCAAAATTATTTTGAAGAAATAAGATTACTTAGTCAACTAGCTATAGAAAATTACAAGCAAATATGATTTAATTATACACACTTTGGATTAATACAAATAACTATAAAACCATTATAAAAAATAGGAATAGATTCTCCAGTATTAATGTTATTAAGGGATAAAACATTATTAAAATTTTAAGATTCCTTATTAGGAGTAGTACAGTCAAATCTTTGTAATCGTGCTATTTATTTCAATTATGCTCCAAACTTCCAAGTTAGTCTTCATGATCCAACAATATTAAATATATTAGTTTTAAATATTTATTTTCCAAAATCATTTTTTACAGAAAATAAGCATGTATATTTATTACTTTATATAATATATTTAAAACAAACTAGTTTAGAATTCAATCCTAGATGTAGATTACAAGACACTAGAGGAGAAACGACCATATTAACAGTAGATTCAGAAGAAAATACTCCAACATCAACTTATACACCAAAATTATTTAAATGGAATGAAATCACTATACTAGAAATTTGTCCAACATTATGAGATTTTAGATTTTAGATTACCAAAATTCTTTTATGAAAAAATAATCAATAAATTAACAGAATTAACAGGGGGAAGTTCAATTCCTTTGGAAGATATAACATATGATCAATTATTTGCTTTTATTAAAAAATAAGAATTAGCAATATGCCAAGAACAAAAAGGAAAAAGAAAAGTAGAAAGATTTTGTAAAACAATGGGTTTGTGAATAATATGGTTATAAAAATCTTAGACCACCATCCTATTCTAGGAAATATAAAAAGAATAAATAAAAAAATCTTTACAAATACAAAAGTCAATTTTTGTTAATTTCAATACTATAAGAAGAATAAGAAAAAGTACAAATCTAAAAAGAATTATTCAAATATAATTGATTACTAATCTTGGAACTCATCTTTCTAATTCAATCTTTTTATTGACATAAAAGACTGCACAACTCCAAGGTGATTTTGATTCTCTTGTTAATTTCTTATTTAATAAATCTTGTATTTCCTCTTGACAATATTGTAATAATTCTTCATTTATTTGAATTGGTATAGCCTTTATTGGAATTTGTTTGTCATTAAATTATTTGATATATGGTAAAGTAACTACGTGTTTTTCCTATCCCAAAATTGATTTGGCAAATCTAAGCATACTTCTTCCCGAAATTTATTTTCAATATTTTATATTTCTTCTTCTAAATTAGGATTTTCTAGTTGCTCCTCAATTATTTTATATTTAATTTCCTTTTGTAAATAATTAATATGAAGTTGTATATTATTTATTAAGTTAATTTGTTAATCAATTGCGTTTTGTTGGAGTAAAGAAATTTCTTTGGTGTCCATCGGTGGTAAGAATTCAAACTTATTTTTGCTCCCATAATATCAGTATAAAGTCATTAACTATCAACTTTGAATGGATATATTTGTGTTAAGAATGGAGTACCTAAAATAATATTTTGAGTAAGATTTTTTACTAATATAAATTTTGTTTTAAAACAATATCCTTGATTACATATTTTAACTTTTGATAACTTATACATGACTTCTGATGATATTCCATTTGCACCATGTAGTCTCTTATACATTTTCTCATAATATTGAGTTGGAACAAGACCTTCCCTAAGACAATTTTTGTCTGTTCCTGAATCAATTAATGCAATTGTTTCTATATGTAATCTATTATCTATATGTAATAATATTTTTACATACCATTTTTGATAATTAATCTTTTGTATTATTTGTTTATAATCTGTTTCTATTTTTTAACTAGAGGTTAAAACATGATCTTTATTTTTAGATTCAAGTATTGTTAGTCTAGTTTCAGTTTGGAGTTGTTCTAATTGTTGATTTTGAATTTCTTTTTGAATTTCTTTTATTTGTTCTTTAAGGTTTCTAATTTCTTATTATAATTCTCCTGTAGTAACTTGTTTGAATAAACTTTGTGATGGATATTTATCCCATGTCTCGTTTAAACTAAATGTTTTAATACTACTTTCTTTTTCTAAGATTTCTTTTAATTTTATTAAATATTCTCTTTTTATATTTGGGTCTTCAATTTTATCAATAATATCCAACAAAAATTGTTTATCAGTATTTTTAGTAATGACATTAACTTGCTTACAGTTACATAATCCTTCTGTACAACTTGAATTTACTAATTTCTAATCTATTATCAGTATTTTGAATTTTGAATTTCTTGAATATCATTATCATCACACTAATACTATATTATTGACTAGATTGTTCACTAAATAGAAATTTGTTGAGTTTTTCTTTTAATTCATTTTGGTCATTAAAAAGTTCATTGACTTTATTCTTCTTTTTACATTGTTTTGACGTATGACTAGGTTGTTTATAATTCCAGCAAATTAAATATTTTTTAGATTTTGAATAATTCTTTTTAGGTTTGAACTTTTTCTTATTCTTCTTATAATATTAATTATCAAATTGACTTTTGTATTTGTAAAGATTTTTTTATTTATTCTTTTTATATTTCTTAGAATAGGATGGTGGTATAAGATTTTCATAACCATATTGTTCACAAAATGATCCTATTGTTTTACTAAATCTTTCTACTTTTCTTTTTTCTTTTTGTTCTTGGCATATTGCTAATCCTTTTTTTTTTAATAAAAGCAAATAATTGACCATATGTAATATTTTTCCAAGGAATTGAACTTCCCCATGTTAATTTTATTAATTTATTGATTATTTTTTTTAGAAAAGAATTGTCCTAATCTGCAATAAATCTCTCTTTCTAGAAAGAAGCATTGCAGTCCTACTTTTTAAATATATTTGTTATAAATACATCCTTATACCATCTAAAATCTCCTAAAATTAGACATCTAAGATTTGTTAAAATTATTTTTGAACTAGCTAATTCCTCTTTAGGATTTCCTATGAAATACATTGAAATAGTATATATTAGTACTTCTACAGCATTTTGGGTTTCTTGAATAGTTACAAATCCATCTTCGTCTTCTACTTGGGTCTTTTCTACATGGTTAAGTATTATTTGTTAATTATTAAATCCTATACAATTGTCCCCCAATATTTTAATGATCCCATAAAACCTGTAACTAATAACTTAGCCGCCTCACTATCACTTGTTTTATAAGCTTTATAAGCGGTAGATGCCATTCTCATTTCTTGTAAGGTATTAATTATTCATATTTTGACTTACCATCTATATTTCATTCATAAAGTGAATCACCTGCATATCTATTTGAAATAAATTGTTTTCTTTCTTCATACATTAGATCTGGTTGAGTAGGTCTTGGATAATATGTTCTTGTAGTGGCTTGTTTCCATTTATCTTTTCTAGTTATTTTGTTAATTTCATCTATGTCTTCATATGCTGTAATAGATTGAATATCACTTTATTGATTTTGATCTAAAGTATTAATTTTGTTGGAAGAACTTGGTAATATCTTAAGTTTTTTATTAATATAATCAATTAAATCTTAGGAAGTTTTATTGGTGTATTATTTTATTAAACCGATTTAAATAGTGGTAGAGAAATATCTTGAGGAAATGTCATAGACTATTTTAATTTAATATTATCTATTTGATCTTCTATTCTTGTAACTTATTTAGATACAATATGAAGTAATTGATTATGAAAATTATTTTGTTAATAAATTTTCTTAATATCTTCTAATGTTGTATTTTCATTATCTGGTTTATTAGATCTATTTTTAAATGGCGTTGCTAAAACCTCTGTTTCACTTGTTTTAATTGTAATTTGTTCTAAAGGTGGGTGTATTGATTGAATTATTCCATGTTGTGTGGTTTCCCACTTTTTAAACTCATTTGTTTGAACATTAATATGTTGACTTTTATAGGGTAATTGTATATTATGTCTTGGTGTATACGTATCAAACCACGTAAAGAAAGGAATATTGACTTTTATTCTTATCATCTCATTATATAATTCTTCTCTAATTTTTTTAGTTTTTTGTTTATGAAATGTACTAAAATACCATTTTATTTTAAAATTATTTTCTTCTTGCATAAAGTCGTTTCTTAAATATTCTTTATTAATTTCCTAATCTTCTTTTTGAATAATATTAATAGTTTGAAAATCTGATTATGTAGGTGACATTGGAGGTGATTGATTAACTGGTTCTGCTATAGGCGTTGTATAATTTACTGTATAAGGAGGGTTATTATTTATTTCACTTGTTTGTATACTTTTGTAATTAAAACTACTGGTTTTTTGTAATGAAAATGAACTCCTAGCAGATTTAATATTATAATAACTTGATAAAATTTCTCCTATTTTTTAACGAATTAAATCTTAATGAAATCTTTCCTTATGAATTTTGACTAATTTGTGCTATTTCTTTTTGTACTCTATTTCTAGGTGGTAATGGATTATCTATTTGCCAAATTTCTGGTATATTGATTTCATTCTATTTAAATAATTTTGCAGTATAAGTAGATATTGAAGTATTTTCTTCTGTTTCTACTATTAATATTGTCGTTTCTCCTCTAGTGTCTTGTAATCTACATCTAGAATTAAAATTATGAACTAGTTTGTTCAAAATATATCCTATAAAGTAGTAAATATTCATTCCTATTTTGTGTAAAAATTGATTCTGGCAAATGAATATTTAAAAATAATGTATCTAATATTGTTGGATCATGAAAACTAACTTAGGAGTTTAGAACACAATTGAAATAACTAGCACAATTACAAAGATTTGACTGTACTACTCCTAATAAGGAATCTTGAAATTTTAATAATGTTTTATCCCTTAATAATATTAATACCGGAGAATTTATTCATATTTTTTATAATGGTTATATAGCTATTTGTATTAATCCAAAGTGTATATAATTAAATCCTTTTTGCTTGTAATTTTCTATAGCTAGTTGACTAAGTAATCTTATTTCTTCAAATTCATTTTGTAAAATTAAAGTTTCCTTATGTTATTTTATTGCATAAGCAATTTCAAAGTTAAAAGTTTCTATTTCATATATAATATCAAATGAAATATTAGGTAGTGTATTTTTATTTAAGCTTTGTTTAACATTAGTAATTTTTATCATTATTTTTCTTGAGCTAATTATCTTAGACGTTTTTCTAGATTTAGAACTTAGATATCATCTAACTGTAAATGTTATTTTCGAATTATTAATAACTTCAAATTTTAGTATACAATCCTTTTAGGATAGGAAAGGCTACGGGAACACCTCAGATGTACCAACGGACTTATGCACTCTCAGCTGCCGGGAATATCTAGCTTACCAACATATGAACCGCTTTTACTGCTCCCTATTCCTATCCCTCAACTCTTATATACTAATTTTTTTTAAATAATTCTAGAATGATATCTATAATTAGAATTTTTCTAAATGCTACCTCTTTCGCAAAGCGTCCAAAAGTAAGTTTCTAGATCTAGGAGATGGTCCTTGAGAGAGTTTAATTCCATCATTGACTCTAATATATCTTCATGTGATATGTTATACCCGTTTCTTTCAAGATAATTTTGTATTATTTTGTATTCAATTCTATATCTTAGAATATGTTCTCTTGATTCACTCTTTTTTGTCATTGACTTAAAAGTTTAAGATTCAATTTATGAAACCTATTGACTCTGATACCAGGTTTTAAATATATATCCTTATACCATCAAAAATTTCCTAAAGTTGGACATCTAAGATTTATTTTTAACTCCTTAATTTTTATTAAAAAATTTTAAATAATTTTCCTTAATTTTTATCAAAAAATTAAATAATACGGTTTTCATCACTTTGAAATTATAAAATAACTTTATTTATTTCATATAATTTTCACATTTAAAAATATATTTTATTATTTAAATATAGACAGTAATATTATCTTTTATTTAAAGATTTTTAAAATTTTTAAATTTTATATTTAAACATAAAATTATATTATTTAATTAATATTCTTACATTTTTAATTTATTTATTTTGTTTAAATCAAAATATGGAATTAGTGTAATTTTTCATCACTTGGACAGTTGGATTTTCTCTTTCATTAATTAATTAAGGATAGGGGCAACAACTATAATTAATTAAGGATAACTTTTGCGTGGTCTATAGCTGAATAATTAATTAAGGATAAGGGCAACTATAATTTTTTTTAGATTATTAGGGTTAATTTTCTCTTTCATTAATTTAAAGCTCAAAATCTCTAGTTTTAGTCTCACCAAGGTCGAAATCTTCAATTGTCGAAGGATCAAAAGATCTTCATCATCTTCTTTAATTTCCCACGTGCATGCTAGGTGGATTATTGACAATTGCCCAATTGGTTTTGTTTCATATTATTGTTGGAGAAAAATAAAGTTAGTGTTGGTTTTGATGGCTTAGGGTAGGCAATGATCGATAACGGGTTAAGTTGTTGTAAGTCGTAATTCATAATCAAAAATGAAAAATAATTGTTAGATTGTCTTATTTACTCAATAAAGGATAAAGGATGAAATTATACATGTTATCTCCTCTAAAATTTTATTAAATGACAATCTCTCTCTAATATCTTACGAAAAGATAGTTTCCTTCTATTAATTGTTAGTTAACCGGGAAATCGAAGTGGAACTTTAAA
The DNA here is from genome assembly GCA_013180625.2 of Boswellia sacra. Taxonomy (NCBI): domain Eukaryota; kingdom Viridiplantae; phylum Streptophyta; class Magnoliopsida; order Sapindales; family Burseraceae; genus Boswellia; species Boswellia sacra. Next base: position 175,813 of record SNVD02004672.1, on the reverse strand, counting down.
TTTTTTTTGAGATAACATTAAAAAGAAAAAACTAATTTTAGGGATTCTCTGAAGAAATTATCAAATTATAATTTTTTTTATATAGATCAATGGAGTATGAGCAATATGTTAGATTCTTCTTGAATAAAGTCTCAATTAGTTGTTGAATATAGAATGAGCATTAATTCTTCCTCAAATTAACCTCAAGTTGTTGTTGTTGTTGCAAAGAGCATGTAGGATCACAGTGGAAAAGAAATGAGCCCTGCATCAATTATTTAGTCACACAACGATGCCAGGAATATTGTATAGATATTGGTAACAGAATAACGAATTTCATCTTGAATGGTATCTTCAAAGGGTAAAATCGTAAAAGAGATTAGAAATTTTGATATAGATTTTGGTTGGCCGAATAATTGTGATTTCAAGGGAAGAGAACGGAGCAGGGGAGAAATTAAATATTTCTCAAAATCTCGGGGTGATAAGTATTTACCATTAAATAAGGGGTTTGTGGGGAGATAAACCAATCAAATTTCCCAAAAAATATTGCAGAACCCGCGGCACCAGCAAGCAGCAACAGCCAAAACCCTAACCGCTCCAAGATGCCAGAACCCAGGAAACGTGGACGCCCCCGCAAATCCCCCAAGACCGAAACAATGGACTATCAATACAATGCCAGTCCCACTTCCCAAAACGACGACGACGCCGCCGTCGCTGCCGTCGATACTCACAACCCTTCCTCCCCGCGTCGCACCCGGGGCAGACCAAAACGGAAACACAGCGACGGCGAAGCCAACGCCAATACAAATTCTAACGTTGGGCACTTGGCGTCACCCGAACGGACGAGGCATGGTGACGCTAAGGACATAACGGTATTGCCACCCAGGTGGGACAGCGTGGCGGCGAAAGCGGTGCCGTTGATGGATGCCGTTGTTAAAGTGTTTTGTGTGCACACGGAGCCGAATTTCTCGCTGGCGTGGCAAAGGAAGCGACAGTACAGTTCTAGTAGTAGTGGGTTTATCGTGGGAGGGAGAAGAGTGTTGACGAATGCACACTCAGTTGAGCATCATACGCAAGTCAAGCTCAAGAAACGCGGCTCCGATACCAAGTACTTGGCCACCGTTTTGTCCATTGGAACCGAGTGTGACATTGGTAAAATGACCTTAACCTTTTTATTCTTTTGTTGCTTTCAGGATTTTTAATAAAGAATTATTCTTGAATCTTGTAAACTTAGAAAATAGTCATTAAAGAAAATGCCACTGCCAATATTCAATCTGTTGGGATGATGGTTGTTCAAGAGTAGTGTTTGGATGGTTCTTCAAGAATCTTGGGTAAATTTTAATTTATGAATCTTGTTTATATAGATTTTTTTCTTTTATTATTATTATAAATAAAGTGTCACTGATGGGTCGAAATTGATAGTTCTGTTTTTGGTATTCATTCGGCTTCTTTGTTGCTTAACATTTCGTGTGTTATTTTCTTTATGTGTTCCATTAGTGGTGATAAAAATAGGGAAGGGAGCAGGATTTTTATGATATATGTAGGAATTGATTTGAATTTGTGGGATCCTTAAGCCATGTATATATCATGCCGTTCTCATGCTGTTGCAGCAATGTTGACTGTCAATGATGATGACTTCTGGGAAGGAGTTTCCCCAGTGGAGTTTGGAGAACTACCAGCTCTTCAAGATGCTGTTACTGTTGTGGGCTATCCAATTGGAGGTGACACAATCTCTGTGACAAGTGGGGTTGTGTCACGGATGGAGATGCTATCTTATGCTCATGGCTCAACTGAGCTCCTGGGACTGCAGGTTATATTTATAGAATTTGGTTTATCTTGTATTGTGCTTAGTAGCATGGCATTAGAGCCATAGAATCAGAATCATGTGCAATTGGAAATGTTAACCCCATATTGTTCTGAGGTTGACCTTCAGTTCTCTTCAAATCTAATTCTATGGCTCAGTCAAATGCTGTTAAATGCAGCATGTTGAGTGTTTTAGTAATGTTTTTATGAAAATAGGGTATTGATTTATTATGCTGGTGCACGTACATAATATGCTTTTGCAGATAGATGCAGCTATTAATTCTGGAAATTCTGGTGGACCTGCATTTAATGATAAGGGAAAATGTGTTGGTATTGCATTTCAGTCTCTTAAACATGAAGATGTGGAAAACATAGGTTATGTGATACCCACTCCTGTTATTATGCACTTTATTCAAGACTATGAGAGAAATGGGACGTATACAGGTACTTTTGCTTGTAGTTTTTTTATGTTTACAGTTCCATCATCACGGCTTTTTTTGCTTCTATGGCATTTTTGTTTATGCTTTTTTTGGTAATTTGCAACGTGTTAGGGTTCCCTATCCTTGGAGTTGAATGGCAGAAGATGGAAAATCCTGATTTGCGCATGTCAATGGGGATGAAGTGTGATCAGAAGGGTGTTCTTATTAGAAGAATTGAGCCAACTGCTCCAGAATCACACCTACTGAAGCCATCGGATATTATCATTAGCTTTGATGGCATTGATATTGCCAATGATGGAACAGGTGAAATTTTCCTTTCTTTTTCATCTTTAGTGCCACGTTTTCCTTCATTTTTGTTTGTTACATTACCATTCTCTTAATCTGATGGTTGCTAAGTCATGCTACTTGCTAGTCTTACCATATCTTGTATCCTCCTCTTTTTGGTATTATAGTATTTCATGGTATTCTTGTGGAATATTTATTTCTTGTGGAAAATTTTCTCTTGTTTGTCTATTTGTTGTTATTATAGAAAAGTCCACTAAATTTTCTGTAAATATATAAGTTTGGTATTCCAATGGGTTGTTGTTAACCCTTCCTACATATTCATCATATATGTACTCAGTTTCGTATCAGAAGTTAAAAAAAAAAAAAAAAAAAAAAAATAGTTGTTTTAAATATGTTCTTTCAGAGTCAGCAGCTTGAAGCTGTCAAAAGTTTTTTTTTTTTTTGTTGTGATTTTGGGTAGAAGATGCAGTACAATTTTAAAACTAGTAAAATTGGATAAAAAAATTACATTTATGAGTAATACTTGGTATGATGGATTGTCTAACATTTCATGCAGCAGAAATTTAGATAGGACTAGTGCAAGATACGAAATGAGTTGCTAGGAGTTTTACCGAAGGGGAAAATTTAGGAATAGCTTCTTCGTTTGGCATTATAAACATAGTTAATTTAGATGATGCTTATATGATGGTAAATTCACAGTGGCACCATTTTACAATTATATTAGCGTGAATGTTGTTAGATGAGAGTTACAATGTAATAGACATAAATGGATTGAACTAGTCAGCAAGAGTTCTTGACTGCATTTTGAAAGATTTGTATTTGCTTTCAACAAAGCTGTAAGTAAGCTGTGCTTAAGCCTGGAAGTTGATATATGTTGCAGAGCTTGACTGTAACCATCATACACATGGAGACACTCGGCTAGGTAGGGCAGGCACTCACCTAGCACTAAGCAGCATGCACATGTAGTGCCTTAAGACCCTGAAGCAGGCAATTTTACTTTGGTGATTGCCTTTTGCACCTAGAAAAGCGACTCTCTAAGGGTTAGGTGCTGAATGTGAGCTACTAATTTTAGTTTACATATATTGATGTTGTTACTACAGTGGACTTTGGTAAATTTTGCAAGGGAATTTTTTTTTTTTTAAAATCAATTTAAGAGTGCCATTTGACTAATCTTTGTTATTTCTTATGAGTATTGTAGTACTCTATTCTTATGAAAAACTTTTGATTTGCTAGATTTTTTTATTTGTTTTGGTTGTTTGTTTGCCAACTAGAGATGTCCTAACTTATTTCTTGAACTGAATTTTAGTTCCTTTCAGGCATGGAGAGCGCATAAGTTTTGGTTACCTTGTCTCTCAGAAGTACGCTGGAGATAAAGCTTTAGTAAAAGTTCTTCGCAATTCAGAGATTCTTGAATTCAACATAAAACTTGCGACTCATAAGCGGCTCATCCCTGCACACATCAATGGACGACCTCCTTCTTATTACATCATTGCAGGATTTGTCTTTACAGCTGTAACTGTTCCCTATCTGCGTTCTGAGGTTTGCAGCTACTTTGACACTTGTGTTACTCTGTTTTTATGTGTGAAGTCTGGCTGTCGATGCATGTATTTGTAATTTACTAAAAGATGCAAAGGATACCGAAGAATGCTAGAGGGAGTTGAGATGCTACTCCAGTTCAAGTCTTTGTTTACTGTGTGTGGTTCAATGGATGTGCATGTTATAAGACCTTGCTATATTTTCTAGGTTGGAGCCTTGTTAGTGTGGCAAGCATGGTTTATTTTTCATTCTTAGAACTGAAACTTTTGTGGTTTGGCTTTGTTAAATGTCTTCTAATGTTCATGCAACTTGACTCCTGAATCCAGTATGGAAAGGATTATGAATTTGATGCTCCGGTCAAACTGTTGGACAAGCTTTTGCATGCAATGGCCCAATCTGTAGATGAACAGGTTGTTGTGGTTTCTCAGGTTCTCTCTCTCTCTCTCACTGTCTCATGCCCCATAAATTGCTTTTCATTTGTATTTTCATATTATTGCTATAGTTTGCTGAATGTGAACTCAATTCTTTTTAGTAAGAATACTTGCATTGTGAATGTACGTTGGTTTCCAGAAGAGCATTAGAAATCATAATATTCCTATGGAATTTGTGCCAGGTGCTTGTGGCTGACATTAATATTGGATATGAGGAGATTGTCAATACTCAGGTCTGGATTATGAGATGCAATGGTATGATGCAGTACTGCTGACAATAACATTGACCAGTCTCATGTTAGTGGTTTTCTTATATCTATTTATCTAGGTTCTCGCATTCAATGGTAAGCCTGTGAGGAATCTTAAAAGCCTGGCTGACATGGTGGAGAGCTGTGAAGATGAATTTTTAAAATTTGATCTAGAGTACCAGCAGGTTCTCACTGGCTCTCGGTGTGTGTTTTCCTCTCTCCTAATGCTTGTAATTTACTGAATTTAATTATTTGAGCAGATAGTGGTCCTACGGACTAAGACAGCCAAGGCAGCCACCTCTGATATCCTTGCCACACATTGCATACCTTCTGCTATGTCTGATGATCTCAAAACTTGACATAAGTTGAAATGAAGGTATAGAAGATTACTCTATACAGCTTTTTCATCTCTTACCCCTGACGGAACCTATACACAGGTCACCTCTTTACCTTGAAGAAAGTATGGTACTGACAGTTAAATTATTTGTTTTATACATATGATATGTTGAGACAATTTCAACCTTGGGGCCATGGTTGAGTGGCCTTATGGCACTGAGTTTTCTTTATGGGGGATCATTTTTTATTTTTTATTTTTTTAAAACTTGTATTCCTGTATTTAAATTTGTATGTATTGGAAGACAGCCGGGAATTTTGCTGAACCTAGGAGCCTCTTTGATAATTACTTTTGTTTCTTTCCATAGGTAAAATAGTGGACCTATGATCTGTATATAATGTCCGGCGAATTTATACCAGAGAAAATACTAGAATATCAACTGCTGATCAAGCTCATTAAGGTTTGTCATGCATTTTCACTATTTCAGTTTAATTTGTGGTCTGAGTTTTTTATTGCCAGTAGCCATAGTACCTTGTGTTGCAGGAAAAAAAAGTCGTTGATAATCCTGTTGGAGCTGAATGTGCTTGTCATGAAGAGGATTCCATACAACTTTTTTCTTTCTGTAGGATGTGCCCGTCTGGGTTCAAAACAATCTTTTTGCTGCAATATAGATTTTCTACTGCTCTTAGTTTCCTTTCTTGTGAAAACGGAAGGAGGTTTTTGTATTTTGTTAGATCTCAAGAGGTAAAAATCATGTCAGAGGAATGATCTCCATGTAACATTGTCAAAGGTAAATTCACCAGAGATACTAGAATATTCATTGCGAGTCAAGCTCACTGTGGTTCATCAATGCTTTTTCCCTACTTTCAATTACGATTTTTGGTGTGGTTCTGGTTGCTGGTAGATGTGATACCCTGTCTTCAGCCAGAACACTCGATGGAGTTCTCCAGCAGAATGTTCTTGTCATAAAGAGGATTGTGCGATTGCCAGGTTGAAATCTCCTTTCTTGCCACAATAATCCAAATATAGATGTTTAAATTACTCTAGATTCGCTTTGACTGAAGAGCCTTGTAGATTTTTACTTAGGCGGTTATATTTGATACTCTCACATGAGCCTTATACTGCATAGACAAAATTTTAATGCAAACTGCTCATGTAAATTGATGTCAGATTTTATGTGATTAACAGGTCATATTCTTATTTTTTTAATTTGTTTGTTTTTATTTATACACTCAATCTAAGTCAGAAAGCCACACTTTTAAACAATGACACGCCTGACGACGTAACGTATTCCATATTCCCCATGTCTTTACAGAACCAGAGGAAGCGTCAAGTTTTACTGTTATGAAAAGAATATATTGTACTATTGATTGAAGCCTAATACAGTGAAGAAACACTGGAACTATTAGGATGATCTGAAACACCAGGCGGACGTTGATGTAGATGAAGGTTAACAAAATTGTAGGGAATGAGATCAAATTCCTATGGGATCAAGTCTTCAGTATACTAATCTAACAGCAAACTAATCTTGATTTGTGTTTGTAAGAACAAGAGTGACTTGGGGTGTGATGAAATAAATCTGTCGCTTGTTAGCTCAAGGCTTCCCCTTAAGTACCTGAATATGACACAGAATTTGAAGACATCAAGTTAGACATCAAGATTTGAAACCCTTGACCGACCGATATTTGAAGTCAGGCACGCACCTATTGATGATTTAAGTGCCCCACTTGGCTTCAATTTCTTCATTTACAGGCACCTCGGTATTACGTTATATGTTAACGATCTTCCAGTTATCACTTACACGGTAGATGAAATGATTATTACGGATGAGAAAATTTGTGGTTGAAGTCATACCATTCTCTACCCGTATAATTTAATATCCAAATGTAATAATTTCCACTGATTCTAACCCGATCACGTAGTCCAATCTCATGTTATAAATAAGCCTGAAGAGGGCATGTCTATTCACTGAGCATGATTGTGGTGTCACTAGCTTCAAGAACAAGTGCACCATGTCGCTGCATGATTTGGTCAGTACGTTCGTCCAAACAAGCATCTGAAATTCTATCCCTAGTGCATTAATATCCTAAAGAAGAACTCATACTCTTTGTGAGGCACTTATGCTGGTCGTGGTTTTTCTATTGGCTACTTGCTTGAGCTTTTCTTTTACAGGTTAGAAATGGTGTTCTTCTGGCTGGTTTTGCGCTTTTGTCTGTGTAAAGACATAAACAAGACGTTATGGATATGCAATTCACGGCATATACACACCCTTAAGGCTAATGTTACATTCTGTATTCAGAAATTCATTCATTTGCGTCTATTTGCCCTATACTATTTCGTTTTTTTCGCTTTGCAGTAAAGGAACTTTTTGTGCCGGTGGTGACTCCACGCTGCTAACTACACAGTCTTCACCAATATCTTCTTTGGCTTTTCCCCACATTACTGTATAGAACCCGAGGGAGATTACCATCGCTCCAATGAGACTGCAAAAATGCAAATGAGGATTGGCAGTTAAAAGAGCATTACTCCAGGTTTCCTTCTGGAACTCATCTTATGGTGAAAATTTATTCGTAGTAAAGAGGATTTTTTTTTTTTTTATACCTTCCAAGATAGAGAATGTCACCAAGGAACATGACGCCCATCGCAACGGCAATGGCAATGGACAAGGGCTTGAACATTGCCACATAGACAGGCCCCTTCAGGCGTAGGACGCACGTGTGAACAGTATTGTTCAGGCATGATCCGAAGAGTCCCTAAACACACAAAAGGGCCAACATTAAGAAATTACTACAAGTATATGGCTCTTCATATGATACTAACATTCATATTTGTTGGTAAACTATCAACTATACATAACACTTGTTTAAGTTTCTTACCGAGCAAACAATGGAGGCTAATGCTATATTAGGCCTTACTTTCCAGGCATTTAAATCCCTTTCAGCAATTAATCCTACAATGGCTGCTATAAAACTGACACATAAATTATAAAAGAAGACGACGGTTAATTCAGCTGGGTACTCCTTCATTATTTGTGTCTGCACAGAATTACAAAATTGAAAATTAAACTTCCAAGTTCATCGAATTTTGAAAGTTAGATGTAACATGAAATTTGATATTAGAATGTATCATACCTGAACAATGTACCATAGTGGTAATAGAATATATTCGGCCGTGAGGAAAAACCCGCCAATTGCCCAATTCGAGTTTGATGAGCGAAGAGTTTGATTAAGTGAAACGGATGGCGATAGAACTCTAATGATCGCAGGGCCCTTGTAGAGAGTCACTATAAACGCTCCTGCTATTGATACAATGGTGCCCATAACTTTAGCCTGGCTGCTTGCTTTTCTACAAGCCACCTTCTCCATCCTTATCATACACAAAGAAGAAAAAAAGGTTGAAAAAGAAATGAGTGTGAGTATGCAAAAGTGATTGTGGTCCAGAAGAAGATAACGAATTCATATACTGGTTTTTATGTGATGGTCACATTCGTTGTACTACTAAATTTATGGAGTCCAAAAAATGCAATAATAGCCATATTGGTGAGAGCAAATAGCTTAAATTATCTAATATTATCTGCATTCACACTATTTCTTGCAGCGATTCGTTAGCAAATAATAATATCAGACACCTTTTGTGGGCGGTGACAATTTGGGTAATTGAGCAGGGCCCAGCATTAACAGTAGGGCTTCAAGCCCAAGATAAAGTTGCATTCGCTTTAGCTCACTTTAACACAGCCCAAATATTGAAATGGATGATGTGACAAAATTATGTTGATTATAATACCATCCAATTGTTTGCTAATTTCACCAAGTGATTCGTTTATACACCAATTTGTAAACTTAAACAAAGTAAGGCAATTGGGAAAAGCAACAAAGGCATAAAAAGATGAGAAACACACAAAGAGGAAATTGAAGCAAGGTTAACATGCACATTGACAAATGTTCTAATTCGAAAGTAACGTCCTCCACTTGTACTTAGATCGAGAAGGCAAATTCAAGTCACTTTAGCACTAGAGGGTGTTTCTGTAAATTGCAATTGAGAGAGAATTAAATATGAAAAAAAAATAAAAAACCTGAAAATAATGGCGAGGATGAAGGTAAAAGCAGGGGTGAGGTTGCTGATAGCTGAAGCAAGTGTTGGAGAGCTAAAATTGATGCCTGTGTAACCCAAGATCTGAGATGAACTCCTGATACATATATCACAATCCAATTAAACCCTCTTCTCTTCTAATTTCATTGACAAAATTTTCAGCAAAGTGAAAGGCAAGAGTTAACTGCACCGACCCTATGAGCCCAAGAAGGCCAATTTTACATATTATGGAGAAGGTGAGTGGAGGAAGCACTCTTGATCTGCATACAAATCAAAGAGAAATTAATAAATTAAAGTTACAATTTTTCTTGTGCATGCATAAAAGTGAGAGTGAGAGGGAGGGAGGGAGAAAGAGAGAGAGATGAGAGTACCTGTGAGAGAAGAATGGAGCAGGAAGGAGAACAAGAGCTGCAATAGCATAAGCATAGACAATAAATACATGATAGCTCATACCCTTCATCGTTGCTGCTTTGAAAAGTGTATTCAACCCAACGTTTAAGCATTCCATTGCCACCATAGCTGTGAACGGCAGCACATCTCTGTACAAGTACCTCCCTGCCATTTCTCTTATCTCTTTCTCTCTCTCTCCGTGTGACACAACAAGTTAAGTTTTTTGAAGCTTCTGTTGGTGGTGGTGGTGAGAGATGACTAGACAACACTGGCAATGGGAGAGGCACTTTTGCTGTGCTTCTTTGTAATCTAATTACCTTTTTATTTTTTTTTTTTCTTGTGTGTGTGTGTGTGTATTGCAGTGACATTATTGGTTATATCGCTTCTATTTTCCGCATCGAAATAAAGAAGGGTAAATATCAATGACACCCTTATATTTGTACCGATGTTTTATTGGATAGAATATCATTTTCCTCCCCAAGGTTTTATCAAAAAAAATTTTCTCTTAAAGTTTAAGGACTATATCATAACATCTCATAACTTCCTATTTCGACCTTTGAATTTAATTTTTTGTATTCTAAATTCATCGGTAAAAATAGTAATTGCACTTTTATTATGTAACAATAAAACGGGAAGAAATTTTTGAGAAATTGTTAGCTGTGAATCATAAAACTTATGAGGCATGAGAGTATAAACTAAATTTTAGAGGACGGACTAATCATTCTCCTCCATAAAGAAGGTGATAAGGTCTTTTGTTGCATACTTGCATTATTGGTTGACGCTAGTTATGATGATTACTTGTTATTATTAGAGTTACAGTACATATTATGATTAATGATAACAAAATGTAGCATCAGTGTGGAAAGGATCTTTCACTAATTAATTATTTATAATGTCAACTTTCATGCATCATACGAAATTTTGGATTTCTTATTTTATTATTATTTAAAATAATTTTTCTTGTTGCTAGTGGGCGTGTATCTTGACTCTTCGGTTCATGATCATGCAAAGATCAAGATCATGTGCACCTAGTAATCCACTAATCAACTTTAATCACCCACTTGGAGATCATATATTTCATTAATTATTTTCGTGTCTTCTAGTTGTGGATCTCCCAAGTAACCATCTTACTTTTTTAAGCAATATTTTGCGTATATAGTTAATTTCTTACATTATTTATTAGATCGATCTTGCTTTGATGGAGCTTTGACGAAATAACAATGAGGATTACTAAAAGTTAGGTTGATTTACCGCCAGTGTACGAGTCTCGAGGCATCTCCACCCTCGATTTCTACTAAAGGTGCCAGATTTAATTGGTTTTCAAAATCTATTTTAAGTTCTCGTAAATCTTAAATATATTCGTGTAATTACAAAATGGATGCAACATCAATATTTAAATATATTAGTATATTTATAATATTGAATAGATCGATGTATAAATATTGTATTACGAGAACATATATTTCATATGTATTAATGTGATATGTCATATGATTGAAAAAACGTACAAACATTCATTCGTTGTTATAGAAAATTTTTTTCTATCTTATAAATAACGCGTCAAAATCATCATTTCTGTACAGAATAAAATCATTATCTTACATGTTTAGATTTTTTCCTTTTTTTTTTTTTCGGGAGAATGATAGCTAATAAAACCTTAAGAGTGTGCATGCATCACCATACAAGATCCATCAAACGGTGAGAATTCATATTGAGATGTCATCATCGTCTCCTTATCACATTGATTATCGTTTAACATTTTCAATCCAATCCATATATCAATGTAGTTATCATGACAGCGTGACGAACAAGAGTCTGAAATTGGTCATTCACAGAAAATCATAACATTTGAGAGATGGAGTCACCACCAGCCTCAGGTTCAGCTCAGCCCCTCTTGTCTTGACTTTAATAATAGAACAAGCAAAGAGCGAGCTAGAGGCTAGAGCTAGTGACTGTCTTTGTATTGCAGTAAGCAAGTTTAAGGGGGTATAATAACGTACGTGTCCTAAAAGTTTGGTTTAACTAGCGTTAATATAAAAGTTTGATAAACTACATAAATGTCCAAAAACTACCAAAAGCTATTATCTCCAATTATTCATAATACCATAAGATTAATTTTTACATCTACAATATTCTGAAACTATAATCAACTCCTTACAATTTGAATCGGTGAAATCTTATTGGATAGATAATTACTATATCATATAATGTAACTTCCTTATTTATTTTTATTTTTATTTTTTACTCTTTTGATAAAATTTACTGGCTCAGATCGCAAGAAGTTGATTATAAAAATTGTTGTAGATATAATATTGCTCCCCCATTAGAAAAAAAAGGAAAATGGAATTAAAATAAAAGCTTCCTTCTCTTTTTCTCTTTTTTGAAAATGTTTAACCGATTTTTAAAACTAGGAAAAACTTAAACAAAATTAAAATTTAAAATTAAAATTCAATTCCGTCGTTGAAAATGTTTAATACATTTATATAACATAAAAGAAGCTTATAAAAATCAATTTTTAATGTTTTATATATATAATTGACAAAAAAATTCCATTAGATAGATTAACTGTGAGAAAACTTTTCATTACAATATCGGATTTTTGTGTTACTTTACGAAACCTTTGGACTACAACAAGTTTGATGAAACCTTTAGGATGCCAGAAAATTACACCAAAGTAGAAGCTAAAGCCAAAATTATTGAGGGGTAACTTGTCCCACACGGTCCGTCAAGATTCAAACATCAGTTGATTCCCACTTTTTCAAGGGAACGTGCCTCACACACTCTTGTAAAGCGGGCCCCCCTCCTCCGTTGTCTAATAAACCCTCATTCCGGACTACTCTTAGTCTTGCACATATGTTGCGATTGATGTACTTTATAAGATGGTAGAACCATAGTTGTATTTGATAGTATTATACTGAATAATATTATATAAGATTTGATAAATTCATGTTACGTTTGATTTATCATCATATTAAATAAATAATTAATAATATTATATTTGATAAAAGACTGAATTTGATTGTATTAATTTTTATATTAATTTAAAATAATGTACAAATAATATCATATAAAATTTTAATTGACAATTAAAAATTCATAAATTTAAAATAATTAATTAAAATCAATTATTTAATTAAAATTTTAAATTTTAGTACATTATAATTAAATTTTCAATCATTTTATTATTAATTTAACATTCCTACCATTTACAAAATTAAATAATTAAATAATTAAAATTTTATTTGACATTTTTAATAATTAATTTGATATTTAAAAAATATTAACAAACACATCTCGCTTATCCCGCCTTAACCCAAGCAGCAGCGCAGGTTAACTTTTACAGAGAATGTCAAACATTTATGCATTGCAATGCTATCCATTCCCCCGGCCAGTGCAGCTCCAAACACAGTAAACATAAATAATACTATGCCATGCTATGCAATTCGTAGCATCAAACACCCATGTATAGTTCGAGTAATGCTAAACTTATAATATTTATATAATTTTTATAATATGATGTGTCAACCTACAAATTACAAATTCACAAGATAAGAAAAAAATTGATGAAAGGAATAACATCTCTAATAGAATTTTGCCATTTGACTATCATGTTATATTGTAAAATTTATATTACATGAATATTATAAGTCTAACATTACTGATAAAGTTTATTCTTATAAGCAAAATTCTAAGAAACAACTAAAAATAAGATTGTGATTTGAAAAATAATCATAATCTAGCGGGTGGACATATGTTTTTTATTGTCAAATGTAAAAAACCAATGACTTGATAACTAAAAAAAAAAGTTATGGTCGATCAATTTGTCAGTTTATAGTCGTAGCATTTCAATCTTTTAAGAAAAGAAGTAATTTATCAAAAATTCTCCGGTTATTTTTAAATTTACCCTTCCAATATTTACAAATATGTATGTTATCCAAGATTTCAATGACTGCTACTATTAATCTAATAATGTTGTTATTTTATATGATACAAACCTTATCATTAACCTCTTTAGAAAGCAATTTGCCCAAAAGAAATCATTTCACTTTTTCTAGCCTAACCCTAGACGTCACGCAACGAAATGCCCTTTTGCCTTCAAATTAGATGTTGATGGTACTTCTAGGTTGGCTTTCGGTTGTAGGTCAGAGCTGCCAGTGGGCGGGATACTCGTGCATTTGCTGGGATTGAGAAAGAACATAAAATTTGGGAATTTGCTGAGATTAATCCCATCCCAATATGATCAGACAAGATTCTCCGTTAACGTTTGCAAAATATTCCGTTTCGAGAAGATAATTCATTTCCCAATATGACTCAACAAGGACAAGCCCACTGCCCACAGCCTCCCCACCCCAGATGTTACATGTTTCAAAACAACAATATTTTGACGGAGAGTCCACCAACCAATATCATAGAATTATTAATTTTTAACAAAAACAAGTGGGACATATAGAGAATCTCTGGACTCATTACAATTCCATCTTAAAATTTCATCATTAAATTACGAAAAACAAGGGGGGATGTGGGCGGAGTCTATGTATCTTGTTCAAGGCTTTGCAACAAAGGGGTCTTGTTGTTAGATGAGGCCTCTAAGCTGCTAAAACCAGAGTCCTGGCTCAGCCTCTCATCTTTGGCTTTTCCCCATAGTACAGCATAAAACCCAATTGCTATTATTACTGCTCCAATAACGCTGCACATCAGGATATAAAGTAAGATACATGAAAAAAGAACAGAAAAGTTGAAGCAACTAGTAGTAGCCAGCTAGACTAAAGAGAGTAAATATAATTCTAATACCCTTCAAAAAGGAAGAGAAAACTTTGAGAGGGAGAGTTGATAATTAATTACCTTCCAAGATGGAGAGTCTCACCAAGGAATATGATACTCATAGCAGCAGCAATGACAATTGAAAGTGGCTTAAAAATGCCTATGTAGACGGGCCCCTTGAAGCGCAAGCCAAATGTATGAACAACATTACTGAAGCAAGATCCAAAAAATCCCTATAACACATAAATAAGAGAAGAGCCTGAGCCTCCCATTAAAATGTTTCCATTTGCCTAGTTTGCATTTCTAGTCTGTTACTGTTAGATTCTCACCGAGTATACAATTGCAACCAATGTTATATCAGGTTTTAGTATCCAAGCACTTGAATTTCTTTCCTCCATGAAACATACAGGTGCAGATATGATGGTTGCGCACATGTTGTAGAAGAACACTACTACTAACTCAGCTGGGTATATGCTCATAACTTGGGTCTGGAAGCCATAGAATTCAACTTTAGAGTCTCTGAAATTTATATTATAGTGTCTTTTGTCATGAGTTAATATTGAAGTGATATTAATTAATATATATTAATATATATACCTGGATGATGTACCAGATTGAGAGGAGTAAGTACTCAGCAGCAAGCAAAAGGCTGCCAATGACCCAAGTCGATTGTGAGCCCAGTGGCCAATGAAGAGGCACTGAAGGTACTGAATATGAAGTTGATAAAAGTGTTGGACCTTTATAAAGAACAACCACCAGTGCTCCTGATATTGACAGAATGGTGCCAATTATTTTGGCCTGTGTGCATAAACTCCTTGAAGTTAGCTTTTCCATCCTGTAAATAAGAAATTTTTAGAAATATAAGGGAAGTATTGGTGATGATGGGTAACAGGTAGCAGTCAGAATACCCTGGAATCCACCTCATGTAATCAACATAATAAATAATTAAATGAAACAATGCGATAAAAATCTTCCGTGAGCTATTTACAGGAATTTAATCTAAGAGTTATTAAGAATCAGGAATATAAAACCAATGGATGTGGCAAATATATATATATGAGACACTTGAATTGTGTATTCTCAAGGATGCATTATAAATTAATAGCACAATACAACAATTTCATAGTTACATTATTAAATAAAGGCTTCAGTGAATTGGTGTGTTGGTACCCATTTGATTATTTGGTGACCCTCTCAGTCCCAAAAGCCAGGAAAGGCTAACGATTCCCTCACACTTATATAGTGACCACAAACTCCTTCCACAACCAATGTGGGATTCCCTCAAGCATGAATAACATAAGAAATCCATAATCCGATATCCATAAATCTCAATCGTGGTGGTCTTGGAGGGAGAATCGATGGACTTTTGATAGTCGCCCAATGATGAACGGAAGAGGAAAGCTCACCTACCTTAAACGCAAGAGTAAAGATAGAAATGTTTAGGCTGCCTTCTTCATACAAAACCTAGGCAAAATGCTCTCTTTTCCATCATCTTCTTAAGTCAGCAATAAGTTAAACTCCATAAAAATTAAGCTTCATGGTGGTGTGTACCTACAAGCAATGTCACCAGCACTATTGACTTGAACATCAGAGTACAAACACTGGTAACACACCAGCTTTGCTGTCTAACCCACTTTTGTCTTTGTAGCAGAAGAGGAGTCAGAGTAGTCTGGAGAGTTGACAGCCGAAAGTTGATTGAAGGGGAACCAAATCCACTCGACAACAGCTGCTGAAGTATTACCGGACTCTTCATTTTGGCCATCATGGAACATAGTTCTACTATAGAAGTAATAACAATTTTCTTTTCTCAGGATTGAATTGAAGAGAGCAGAACAACGAAAAATAAAAAAAGAAACCTGAAAATAATGGCAAGTATGAAGGTAAAAGCGGGGATGAGGTTGCTGATTGCCGAAGCCAGAGTTGGAGAACTGTATTCTATACCCCTGTAGCCAAGTATCTGAGACAAAACCCTGCTCCACAACAGATTTTCTCATACTTTTATCATCCAAACGAGGAAAACAGGAGAAAAAGTAACGAACAATCATTGCTTTGCTTGCAGTACTTCTATATACAAATACCCAATAATGCCGAGGAGGCAGATTCTGGAGACGAGAGGGAACTTAGATGATGGAAGCACCGCTCCACTGAATGCAATATAGAAGATACAAATTAACAGGTATCAGATGTTAATAGTGTTATGTGTTTGTAATGGTTTTCTCAAGAATGTGCAAATGATTTGATGATTAGAAGATTGAGAAAGAGAGAGAGATACCTGCGGAAGATGAAGGACAAAGGGAGAAGAGTAAGGGTCGCAATAGCATGAGAATAGACGATGAAGACATAGTAGCTCATTCCTTTCAAAGTGGCTGCCTTGAATATAGTGTTTAAGCCTACACTGCTGCACTCTACAGAAACCATTGCTATAAACAGCAAAACATCCCTGCAACATTTTCTCCTCTTCATCTCTGATAACTCTCTCCACTCTTTTGTTAGTAACTAAAGTTTCTTAATTAGCTCTCCATGTCTCTTCCATGCTCCACGTAACAAAACTATCACTTTTGTTTGAATGAATTATTTGGAGTTTCCATAATTAAAAATGTTGCTAATGCTCAATACTATGCTTGAAACAGAACATTCTAACCAACGAGTTTAGTTTTTTTGAAGCTTCTGTTGGTGGTGTTGGTGAGAGATGATTATACAAGACCGACAATGGGAGGGACTTTTGCTGTACTTATTTGTAATCTGATTACTTGTACTGCAGTAACATTATTCGATATTAGTAGTTGATTTTCGCTCTCTTAATTTATTTTTAGCTAACAATAAATTTTTTATTTCTAATATCCATATTTTCTTTGTCATCCTTGCTGAAACTCTTGTTTTTTTCAAAGTAGATTTAAAGCATGATTTTAGCAATCGGGAATTCAAAAGGGAGAAAGATTCAAAATAGAAGGATAAATATCAGTTGCACCCTTATATTTGTATCGATGCTTTCCTTAATTGGATAAAATCTCATTTTCCTCCCCAAGGTTCTATTAAAACTTTTATTCTATTAAAGTTTAAGGAATATATCAAGACATCTCATAACTTCCTATTTTGACCTTTGAATTTAATTTTTTGTATTATAAATTCATGGGTAAAAATAGTAATTGTACCGTTATTATATAACAATAAAAAGGGGGAGGGAGGATTTGTTAGCGTGAAATCATAAAACTTAAGAGGTATGACACACGTCACCTAAATTTTAGAGGACCTACATGATATTCTCCTCATAAAGTAGGCGATAAGTTCTTTTTCGATGCTAATTATGATGGTTACGCGTTATTACTAGACTTACAATACATGCTATGGTTAATAATGACAAAATGTCGTGTCAGTATGGAGAGTATCATTCACGAATAAATTATTTATAATGCCAACTTTCACGGGTCACGCGAAATTTTGGATTTATTATTTTTTAATTTTAAATAATTTTTCTTGTTGTTAGTGGGCGTGTATCTTGACTCTTCATGGTTCATAATCGTGCAAAGATCAAAATCATGTGCACCCAGTAATCCACTAATTAACTTTAATCAACCACTTGGAGATCATTTATTTTATTAATTATTTGCGTGCCGTCTTGCAGTTGTATATCTCCCAAATATCCATCTTACATTTTTTAGTAATATTTTGATTATATAGTTAATTTAAGCAATATTGTGAATAGATAGTTAATTTCTTGCATTATTTATTAGATCTCGGCGTTGATGGAGTTTTGACGAAATAATACTTGAGGATTACTAAAAGTTGGTTGATTTACCAGTAGTCTACAAGTCTCAAGGCTTCCCCACCCTCTAATTCTACAAAAGGTGTCATATTTAATTGGTTTGCAAAATCTATTTTGAATTCTCATAAATATTAAATGTATTTATCTATTTATAGAGTGGTCATAACATCAATATTTATATATTATCATCTATTGTAATATTGAAATGATTGATTTATGAACATTTTATCGTGAAAATATATATCTCATATGTATTGATTTGTTGACACATGATCGAATGAATAAATGAACATCCATTTAGAAAAAAAATTTCTATCATATAAACAACGCATTAAAACCATTAGTTAACCCATTGATTATTACCGTTTAACATTTTAAATCCAATGTAGCTATCATAACAGCATCACGAACAAGAGTCCGAAATTGTTTATTCACAGAAAATGATAACATTTAAGAGATGGGGTCACCACCACCCTCAGGATTCAGCTCAGGCCTTCTTGTCTTGACTTTAATAATACAAAAAGCAAAGAGCGAGCTCGAGGCTAGAGCTAGTTAGTATCTTTGCATTGCAGTGAGCAAGTTGAAGGGGGTATGATACCACACGTCTCCTAAAAGTTTGGTTTAAATAACGTTTAACACAAAAGTTTAATTAACTACGTAAAGGTCCAAAAATTATCAAAAGCTATCATCTCCAATTATTCATAACGGTGTAAGAATAGTTTTATATCTGCAATATTCTAAATCTATAATAAACACCCTACAATATGAGATGATAAAATCTTATTGGATGAAAATTATAATATAATACAATGTAACTTCCTTTATTTATTTTTATGTTTTATACATTGGACGAAATTTAATAACTCAGACTCAAATTGCAAGAAGTTCGTTATAGAAATTATTATAAATATAAAATTGCTCCCTCGATATTAGAAAAAAATTAGAATTAAAATAAAAGCTTTCTTTTCTTTTCTCTCTTTCAAAAAATTTTAACTGATTTTTAAATCTAAGAAAAACTATGCAAAATACAAACTTAAAATTAAAATTCCTTTTTGTCGTAGAAAATGTGTAGTGGATTTATATAACTGAAAAGAACCTTACAAAATCAATTTTTAATTGACAAAATCAATCTTCATTACAATATACTTTCCGTCTGTACATAAACCGGTACATCACTTGTCAATTTTTTGTAAATTCAGTGTAAGAGTTGTAAATCTTTATATAAAAATCGTAAATGTGAAAAAAAAGTTGTAAATTCTCATTTACGACTTTTATACAATGATTTACAACTTTTACACTAGTTTACAAAAAATCGAAAATAGTTTCATTTACAACTTTTACACTCCATATTTACGATTTTTATACAAAAATTTATAACTTTTATACTAAAAATTATAAAAATTTGGAAAAGTGATACATCGGTACAATCGATGTACCGTAGTTAAAGCCGTTACCTATGGAGCCTTTGTTCCAAAATGAGTTTGATGAAACCTTCGTGATGTCAATGTCATTACACCCAAGTAGAAGCTAAAACTATTGAGGGGGGTAACTTGTCCTACACGGTCCATCAAACGCCAGTTGATTCTTACATTTTCAAGGCAACGTGCCTCACACGCTCTTGTAAAACGGGCCCTCCTCCCCTGCTACTTAATAATAAACCCTCCTGTCAGGCTACTCTTAATATATAGCATGTATATAGATGCGTACGATAGATTGTATAACTGTCAATATTTTAAATATTATATTGAATTATATTATATATTTTAAATAAATTTTATATTATATTTGATTTATTATTATATAAAATAAATAATGATAATATTATAATATAATCAAGTTTATAATTAATTAAAATAAAAATAATATGATATTTATATTGAAAATTATAATATATATTTAAAACCACTTAAATGTTTTTAATAATTAAATTTTTAATAAATTTTTATGATAAATATATTTTAATATTTTATATAATTTTATTAATTTAATATTTAATATTTATATTATTTAAAGATAAATTGTATAATATATTATTAAATAAATATTTTATATTAACAGTTAACTTGCCTCTCTCTCCCTTATCCTTTTGCCACCTGAACGGATGGGGGGAGGCGAATTAAGTTCGACGGAAATAATGCAGCCTTGTGCGCTCAGAACCTATCCCATCCCATGTACTTGCAACACCAAACACAATAAATAAGAGTTATGTCATGTTATCCTAACCACCCGACCAAACATGCCCATAGAATTTATTCTTAATAAGGAAAATTCTGAAACAAATAACTAAAAATAAGATTGTGATTTGAAAAATAATCATAATCTAGCAGGCGGACATATGTTGTTTTGCTGTCAAATGTTAAAAACCAATAACTTGATAATTCAAAAAGAAGTAATGGTTCATCAATTTGTCAGTTTATGTTGTAGCATTTCAAGCTTTTAGGAAAAGAAGTTATTTTTCAAAAATTCTCCGGTTATTTTTAAATTAACCCATCTAATATTTACAAATATGTATGTTATCCAAGATTTCGATGACTGCTATTATTAATCTAATAATGCTGCTATGTTATATGATACAAACCTTATCACTAACCTGTTTCGAGCACAATTTGCCCAAAAGAAATCAATTCACTTTTTCTTGGCAACCCTAGACGTTGCGCAACGCAATGCCCTTTTGCCTTTAAATTAGATGTTGATGGTACTTCTAGGTTGGCTTTCGGTTGTAGGGTAGAGCTGCAAGTGGGTGGGATACTCGTGCATTTACTGGGATTGAGAAAGAACATAAAATTTGCTGAGATTAATCCCATCCCAATAGTATCAGACAAGATTCTACGTTAATGTTTGCAAAATATTGGGTTTTGAGAAGATAATTCATTTCCCAATATAATTCAACGAGGACAAGCCCACTGCCCACAGCCTCCCCACCCCAAGATGTTACATGTTTCAAACAACAATATGTTGAAGGAGAGTTCACCGAACAATATCATAGAACTATTAATTTTTAACAAAACCAACTGGGACATATAGAGAATCTCGGGACTCATCACAATTCCATCTTAAATTTCATCATTAATTTACGAAAAAAAGGGGGAATGTGGGGGGAGTCTATGTATCTTGCTCAAGGCTTTGCAACAAAGGGGTCTTGCTGTTAGATGAGGCCTCTAAGCTGCTAAAACCAGAGTCCTGGCTCAGCCTCTCATCTTTGGCTTTTCCCCATAGTACGGCATAAAACCCAATTGCTATTATGACTGCTCCAATAACGCTGCACATCAGGATATAAAGTAAGATACATGAAAAAAGAGAACAGAAAAGTTGGAGCAACTAGTAGTAGCCAGCTAGACTAAACAGAGTAAAGTTAATTCTAATACCCTTCACAAAGGAAGAGAGAACTTCAAGAGAGAGAGTTGATCATTAATCACCTTCCAAGATGGAGAGCCTCACCAAGGAATATGACACTCATTGCAGCCGCAATGGCAATTGAAAGTGGCTTAAAAATGCCTATGTAGACGGGCCCCTTGAAGCGCAAGCCAAATGTATGAACAACAATACTGAAGCAGCATCCAAAAAATCCCTATAACACGTAAATAAGAGAAGAGCCTGAGCCTCCCATTAAAAAGTTTCCATTTGCCTAGTCTGCATTTCTAGTCGGTTACTGTTAGATTCTTACCGAGCATACAATTGCAACCAATGTTATATCAGGTTTTAGTATCCAAGCACTTGAATTTCTTTCCTCCATGAAACATACAGGCGCAGATATGATGGTTGCGCACATGTTGTAGAAGAACACTACTACTAACTCAGCTGGGTATATGCTCATAACTTGGGTCTGGAAGCCATAGAATTCAACTTTAGAGTCTCTGAAATTTATATTATAGTGTCTTTTGCCATGAGTTAATATTGAAGTGATGTTAATTAATATATATTTATTTATACCTGGATGATGTACCAGATTGAGAGGAGTAGGCACTCAGCAG
The DNA here is from genome assembly GCA_013180625.2 of Boswellia sacra. Taxonomy (NCBI): domain Eukaryota; kingdom Viridiplantae; phylum Streptophyta; class Magnoliopsida; order Sapindales; family Burseraceae; genus Boswellia; species Boswellia sacra. The sequence goes on along the minus strand of SNVD02004672.1, from coordinate 153,786 downwards.
CAAGCAAAAGGCCGCCAATGACCCAAGTCGATTGTGAGGAGCCCAGTGGCCAATGAAGAGGCACTGAAGGTACTGAATATGAAGTTGATAAAAGTGTTGGACCTTTATAAAGAACAACCACCAGTGCTCCTGATATTGATACAATGGTGCCAATTATTTTGGCCTGTGTGCTTAAACTCCTTAAAGTTAGCTTTTCCATCCTGTAAATAAGAAATTTTTAGAAATATAAGGGGATTGGTGACGATGGGTAACAGTTAGCAGTCAGAATACCCTGGAATCCACCTCATGTAATCAACATAATAAATAATTAAATGAAACAATGCGATAAAATCTTCCGTGAGTAACATATATTATAGGTCTCTGGCATTGCATTCCGAAGGGAACTATTTACAGGAATTTAATCTAAGAGTTATTAAGAATCAGGAATAGAAAACCAATGGCCGTGGCAAATACATGTACGAGACGCTTGAATTGTTTATTCCCAATGATGCATGATGCGCTATAAATTAATAGCAGAATACGACAATTGCATAGATACATTATTAAATAAAGGCCCGTTTGATAATTTGGTGATAGGGAATGAAATTAAGGTACAAGGCTCTGATCGAGGGCTTAAATGGCAGGGGGTCTGTATGAGCGTCTAAGAGTTGATCTCGAAAGCTTCTCAAGTCCATAGATATAGTTGTTGCGAGGATGCGTCTTAATTGGGTCATCAAACGTGTTTAACTGTTGGGTGGCATTGGACTTTCTCAGCCCCAAAAGCTAAGCCCAACCAGTGATTCCCTCACACTTACCAGCCCCTTCTATAACTGATGTGGGATTCACTTAACGATAATAACATCAGAAATCCTTAATCTGATATCCATAAATCTCCATCGTGGTGGTCTTGTAGAGAGAATCAATGGACTTTTAATAGCTGTCCAATGATGAACGGAAGAGGAAAGTTCACATACCTTAAATGCAGAGTAAAGATAGAAATGTTTAGGCTGCCTTCTTCATACAAAACCTAGGCAAAATGCTCTCTTTTCCATCATCTTCTTAAGTCAGCAATAAGTTAAATTCCATAAAAATTAAGCTTCTTGGCGGTGTGTACCTAGGTGCAAAGTCACTAGCACTATTGACTTGAACATCAGAGTACAAACACTGGTAACACACCAGCTTTGCTCTCTAGCCCGCTTTTGTTTTTGTAGCAGAAGAGGAGTCAGAGTAGTCTGGAAAGTTTACAGCCGAAAGTTGGTTGAAGGAGAACCAAATCCAGTCGACAACAGCTGCTAAAGTATTACCAGACTCTTCATTTTGGCCATCATGGGATATAGTTCTACTATAGAAGTAACAACAATTTTCTTTTCTCAGGATTGAATTGAAGAGAGCAGGAACAATGAAAAATAAAAATAAAAAGAGACCTGAACATAATGGCAAGTGTGAAAGTAAAAGCAGGGATGAGGTTGCTGATTGCTGAAGCCAGAGTTGGAGAACCGTATTCTATACCCTTGCAGCCAAGTATATCAGACAAAACCCTGCTCCACAACAGATTTTCTCATATTTTTATCATCCAAACTAGGAAAACAAGGGAAAAAGTAACCAACAATCATAGCTTTGTTTGCAGCACTTCTATATACAAATACCCAATAATGCCAAGGAGGCAGATTCTGGAGACGAGAGGGAACTTAGATGATGGAAGCACCGTTCCACTGCATGCATGTAAAAGATACAAATTTACATGTATTATGTGTTCTTGCAATGGTTTTCTCAAGAATGTGTAAATGATTTGAAGATTAGAAGATTGAGAGAGAGAGAGAGACCTGCGGAAGATGAAGGACAAAGGGAGGAGAAAAAGGGTCGCAATAGCATAAGAATAGACGATGAAGACATAGTAGCTCATTCCTTTCAAAGTGGCTGCCTTGAATAGAGTGTTTAAGCCTACATTGCTGCACTCTACAACAACCATTGCTGTGAACAGAAAAGCATCCTTGTAACATTTTCTCCTTTCCATCTCTGATATCTCTCTCCAGTCTTTTCTTTAGTCTTCTATATATGGAGCTAGTTTCTATGTGAAGTTCCTTAAATTAGCTCTCCCTGGCCCTTCCATGCTCTACATAACACAACTATGACTTTTGTTTGAATAAATTATTTGGAGTTTCCATAATCAAAATGTTGCTAAATCTCAATACTATGCTTGAAACAGAATATTCTAACGTTTGGCTGATTAAGATTGATGTTCTGCGTCAAAGCAAACTTTCTTTGCAATTCTTCGTTTTCTTTAATCAACAATAGCCCTTGCTTATGTTGCTTCGGTTGCATATAAGAAAAGTCAATTATTTGTCCAATGATAGCAGTTTTTTATTTTCTTCGAAAGGTTTCTGAAGTTACTGCAGATGCTGAAATGACGTGCAACTGCTGGAATTTAGAAAATCTTTCCAAAGTAACCCAAATTCTATTGAACATGTATAAGATCAGCCAAAAATATTAGCAAAATTTCTAGAAAAAATTACAAAAATAGACACAATTAGGGGCCTATAGTGAAAATGAGACACATCATGAAAAATTTTCATGCCATAGACACTTTCAGCGTAAAATGACCAAAATGCCCTTAATAATTCAATTTAGAAAAGAAAGAAGAAAGGAACGAAACACAACTTGACTCCTTCCTTCCTGCACTGTCCGAAACACTCTTCAACAGTTTTGTTTCATTTCATCTTATTGTTTAATCGTAGAGTTGAAGCTGAGCAACAAGATAAGACAAACTCTCCTTAAGCTCTCTCTAAATGGCGCAAGAATGTTGAAGTAGGCTGTAATGTTTTCGTTATTTATTGTTTCGGTAGGTGTCAACCGCATTATGTAGATTAAAATAGGGATATATATCTGAACTAAGCTTAGAGATCGTGCGGTTTGTGTCAAAATTTGCTGGAAACTGCAAATTCGTTGAGAAAATCTAGTATCACAGTCGACGGGGAAGAAGACACGATTTGTCGAGCGACTTCGCTCGTTGTGTTGGATCTACTCTCGATATGTCGAAAGGTAATATGGAGTGTCGAGGGAATGTGTCGAGTCTACGATCGAGTGTCGAGTTAGTGCGTCGAGTGCAGTTTCGACAGCTTCGATTGTCGGATGTGTATTTACTCGAGTTTGTGTGTCGAGTGTGGTTCGTCGAGTCTACGATCGAGTGTCGAGTTAGTGCGTCGAGTGCAGTGTCGATAGCGTCGATTGTCGGATGTGTATTTAGTCGAGTTTGTGTGTCGAGTGCGGTTCAGCGAGTGTCCTGTGTCGAGTGTCAAGCGTCGAGTTAGATTCCGTCAAGATATGTCGAGCGTTTGAGCAGAATTGTCGTTTTTGTGACCTATTTAAGCAATTTCATAAGGATTTTTTTGTCCGCAGACTGTATATGATATGTCTTTATCATGCAGGATATGAAAACTTTACGCATCCTTATTCTATATAATGGTTCTTGGACTATGCAAGAGAATGGTGGTTATTTGTACACTAGTGGGAGGGCTAAGCCATTGATAATTCGTAGGTATGCTACCTATAATTAGTTAGTTGAGTGTATTAGTACTGAAATGGGTTGGAATTTTCGTAAGCATAACATGACTTTAGAAGTTCAATTTGCTTTTAAGGGTGTTCCGCCAATGCCGACTCCTATTGAGACTGACAAAAATGTTTATTTTTTTATACAACATTGTTTAAAGGACCAACAGTCATATACACCATTAATTGTCAAAGTTGAAGATAGGGAGAAGCGAAGACAGAGGTCAGGATCCGATGCAGTACGAAGGCGACAAGATCTTCTCATCCCTCTTTGTTTCGCTCAGCAAGTGAAAGCAACCAATTAAGTGAGTCCACCCCTGTTTGTGCACAACCATAATTGAATGACGATGTTGGCATTGAGTTTGAGCAATGTTCAGGGCATGAGTCAGTTGGGGTGTTACTTGAAAATAAAGAAGGGGTGCCCCCGTCCATGCCATCGAGATTAGTACGTCATCTTGATAGCATTAGAGAGTTTGAGAGTTTAGGTAATATTGATGTTAATAATGCCAGTGATGATGTTAATGATGACGATGGTGGTGATAAAGATTATGATGATGATAGTGATGATGTTAGTGAGCATGGTGACGATGAGAATGATGATTACACTATTCGTATTGAGAATGATGTCGAGGGTTTGGATGATTTTATTGTTGATGGGCAGGATGGAGACGGTTCACATTTGAATGATGATGAACAGACGGAGATCTTTAATGATGTGAACCAGTATGTGCCGTTTACCATTCCTTCTCCAATTCACTCGCACCTACTCCTCCACTATCCGGACATCAACAAGATCCAGTGTCGAATAATGAGCCGAGAATGGATGCAAATCTTATACATGAAGAAGCTAATTTGGGCTCTGAAAATGACAGCCGTCGGGCTAACACATTTAGGTGGATGCCGCCAATTGTGCATTCATCATCCGCAGATGGCGATGATGCTTCATCGTTTGTAGTTGATGTGATTGAGGTTGCGGTTAGGCAGATGTTTAACAGCAAAACGAAGCTTCGTGAGAAGTTATCAAATTTGGCATTAAGATGCAACTTTCAATTCAAGGTGAGGAACTCCAACACAACAAGATTTGAGGTTGTCTGCCGTACTGCATCTTGTAAATGGCATTTACATGCCACAAAGGTAGCCGATTCACATTTCTTCCAAGTGAAAAAGTATAAGAACCATCACACATGTTCCGGAGCCGGACTTCACCGAAATCATAAACAGACAACTGCACATGTCATAGGCAAACATATTAAGAGCAAATTCGTTAAGGCATCGAGAATTTATTGTCTGAAGGATATTATGTTTGATGTTCAGGAGTCATTGGGTGTTAATATCACATACAACAAGGCATTGAGGGCAAAGGAGGCAACTTTGCAAGAACTTCATGGATCTCATGAGGAATCATGCATACTACTCCCCCAGTACATGTACATGATTGAGAAATCAAACCCAGGGACCAAAACGACTTTAGAAACTGATGACAACAACCATTTTAGATATTTTTTCATGAGTATGGGGGCCTCTATTGCTGGATTTGCATCATCAATTAGGTCAGTTATCGCAGTTGATGGATCTTTCTTAAAAGGAAAATATAGAAGTACAATGTTTTTGGCTTCTTATATGGATGGAAATAAACAAATATACCCATTGGCATTTGGAGTTGGGCATTCTGAAAATGATGACTCATGGAACTAGTTCATGAGACAGTTGCATGATCATGTTGAAGGAAATGTCCGAGATCTTTTTTTCATTTCTGACCGCCATCGTAGCATTAAACGAGCTGTTGTAGCAATTTTTCCTCATGCACTGTATGGATTGTGCACTCATCATGAAGGCGACATTCAAGGACAAGACTTTGTTGGATATATACTCCTAAGCTGCAAGGACATATCACTGTGCTGATTTTAACTATCATATGCGACAAATTGAATCGTATATGCCAGCAGCAGCAACTTATCTTCGAGAGATTGGAGTCGATAAATGGGCACGTTTACAGTTTCATGACCGACGGTATAACATCATGACAACAAATATAGCTGAGTCGATGAACAGCTGCTTGCGACATACGCGATTCCTCCCAGTTACATTGTTTGCAAATTATTACTGGGCGAACTTGCAGCAATGGTTCTATGAGCGTCGACAGTTATTTTCTAATTCAGAATTACATCTCTCACCGTGGGCTAACAAGTTGATGGAGGAGCGTTTAAAGGAGGGAGAACGTATGAGGGTTAGTGGTATCTCTCTCACTATGTATGAGGTGAGAGGCAACGACCGTGTTAGCGTCGTTGACATGCACGCTCGAACATGCACGTGCCGGGTGTTTGATCTTGACCAGCTTCCATGTGCACATGTATTAGCTATTTGCAAACGTATGAATCTACTGATGTGCCATGATTATTGTGCCCATTGGTATACGACTAAAACATTACTACATGCATATGCTCTGCCAATTGTTCCTGTTGGAGTTAGTGAGGATTGGATGGTTCCTGAGGAGGTACGTAGCAGAGTGGTTTTACCGCCAATCATGAGGAGACCAGCCGGTCGTCCTTGGAGAAATCGAATCCCTTCCGTCGGTGAGTCTAGCTTGTCTCGAACTTGCGGGCTATGTGGAAGTTCCGGGCACAATCATTAAACTTGCCGAAACCCTAGTTCCACTTCATGACAAGGGATGATGTCTACCAAATGTAGGCAAGGGGTTTTCTTTGTCTATGTCATATTATTTGTTTGCTGTAAGCGACGTAGTCTACATATTTTACTCCTTTGAAGGCTAGTTCAAATGAATAACTTTCATTTATGAGAATTTATCTATGTATAAAACAATCATGTGTGAAACATTCATTTATGTGCTTCGTCAATGTATAAAACATTCGTGTATCAGTGTAAAACATTCATGTATGAGTGGAATGGAACGACGTATGCGTATATACCAATACATCTGGGAGAAAATGTATTTACAAGTTTTTGTACCCTTATACATGGAAAACACGTGCTACTATACAACAAAATGTAACTATACAAAAATGTGTAAATATTAACAAACTATATATCCACAAGAAAGTACCATTCGAAGTTGCTTTATAGCTAAGCAAACTCAAATGGGAAACTAAATAGTCACCGTTCAAGAAAGAGTAATTGTACTATGCTTTAACATAAAGTACGTATAAAATGTTGATGCAACAACTCTCATATAATGTCGTAGCCTCAGAGTGCTTAGCTGAAAAGTATTTATTAATTGTTTAGGTGACTATAACTCCAGAAGTAACATCAAAGAAGATCAATAGAGATGTGATCCCGGAGCTCACTCGCCTTTACAAGGAGAAATACTTGGGTGAAAGAATTCTTGCATATGATGGGCGTAAAACTCTCTTTATGTCAAGTCCATTGCCCTTTGATTCGAAAAAATTTATTGTCAATTTAGAAGACAAATATGGTCAGGCCAGCACATCTCATTCAAAGGAATTTATTGTCAATGTATAAAACTTTCATGTACCAATATATCAGGGAAAAAATGTATTTACAAGCTTTCGTACCCTTATACATGAAGAACATGTGCTACTATACAAAATATGTTACTATACAAAAATGTGTAAATATCCACAAACTATATATCCACAAAAATGTGTAACTATACAAAATATATACATGACACGAAAATCTTGGTAGAGTCATTCTGGGCTGCTGCTCATCATCTGTTGACACAACATCAGATGTCCCTGTGGTGGCCGCAACATCCGCAGGCACAACATCAGCAGGCCCTGTGATGCCCGCAACCTGGGTAGGCCTTGTGACAGCCGAGACGGCCTCCTCCACCCATGGAAGAACGCAATAAACCCAAAGCTGTAATGCCATTCTTTATCACTGGACATCGTCCGTGAATGCCTTAATGGCTGCCAATGGAACGCCCCCCGTTAGGAACTCCATGTACTTCAAACAGTACACGCCGCATGCTCCTTCCCCAACCTCTTGCTGTGGCACCTGTGATGAATTCTCGATGCGCTCAATGCCAAATAGGGTTGCGGGGTAATTAGGAAGACCGTAAACATCCATTGACACCATACGGGGTATCAACTCTGTCAGGCACTGGACTGCATCTCTGACTGTGTCGATGGAATTGTATGTCATATATGACTACAATATATCGATTCAAATCCACATCGGCTGCCACCCAATGCTCGTCTCCAATGTTAATAGGGACAAAGAGCTGAAAAGAAAATTGAGAACATGAAAATCAATGACAACATTTCAAATAAAACAGCACATACTAATGGATTGAATATAAATGTACTCACCCTATCAACATCGACCCATGGTCATTTAACGAGGGGCATCTCCCCCGTGACAAACTAGACCATATCATTCTCCTTCAACCAGTTAATCTCATCCAGTCTGTCCGAGTATTGTTCCCACAACGACTTCACTTTTAACTGCAATTTCATGAGTACGGTTAGCACATTGAAGGAAGCAGAAATTAACTATAAATTCATATGTTTAGCAAATACCTACCCAGAAAGTGGTGTCTAGGAAAGCAGACCTCTGGACACCAGCTACGCCCATATCGCAAGCTCTACAACGTAACATCGACAAGTAGCTATCCATGTGCTACATATAGTAATAGTAGTTAATAAATATTGCAATTGTATATCGCAATATTGGAGGAGACGACAAGGAGTGAAACAAACCTCAGATGCTAGCCACTCTGACGGTGTCATCAATGTCTTGAAGAACTCACGACCAGCCATGCAGACGCCCAAATCAATATCACCCTCCTCCCCCTCCTTCCATGCATCGAAGCTGATGCTATCTGCAGCTGGTATGGGGGCACATGGGTCAAATAGTGGAACCGGCATCCACAGCTCGCTCCGGTATACAATGACTGTATCCTGTGTCGTAGTCTGGCCAGGATGTACAATGGGCTCCTCAGGGGGCTGAATATCTAGTCTCTTTGCGGGTTGAACAACCGCGGCCTCTAGCTGCACATGCTGATTGTCAGAGGCTTTCTCCTGTAGCTCAATCCTCGCCCTCTTTCTACCTGGTGGACTAACAAAGGGGCTCTGTTTATGCTTTCCCAGAAATAGACGGCGACCTTGAAGCGAAACTAAGCTCGTGGGAGGAGCATCGGTGGCACGAATACTCGTGTCCATGGGTTCAAGTTCTGTTGGCTCCTGACCTTCACCGTCATCGCTCGAACCTCCATCCAAATCCTATATTAAAGCAAACCATAACGTCAGGTTAACCGGTGTGACATCATGGAAATCACAAAATTCGTTTATTAACTTGTGTAACGTACCGTGACAGCGTATCCAAAATGGCCATTCAGTAGAACAACAGCCTCATGCAGACGAACTTTCTCCCCCCACATGTCCTTGTTCTCTGCTCGTAACACTATCATCTCCTCTCGGAGTCCTGCAAGCTCACGCAGAACTGTGCTCTTGAACCTATCATGGAACGGCAGCGCCTGTATATCATTATTCACGATTACCATGACAAACCAACCAAGCAGCAATGTAAACGGATAAGTATACGAATGTAAATTCTCATTACATACCGTCGAGCTTGAAGGGACATCATGTACAGGAGGAAAAATGTCACGGTAGGTGGTCGTGCGACCCCACGGAGGAATCGAATCGCCTGCAGGATCATAGCTGTCGAACGTGGTAGGCGTAAGACTAATGGGGGGATCGGTTGTGTCCATGTCTACCCCTACATCTGGTCTATCGACGGAACTATGTCCAGCGGGATGAGTTCTAGATGGATCCTCATGAACTTGACTCGCCAATACTGGAGGTGTAGAACTAACAGGGGAAGCATGCGACAGAGACCGCACATGTTCATCTGCAGGACTAGCTGTGTCTCTTACTGGCCCCACCTCAGGTCTAATTGGGGAACTCTGACCAGCAGAAGGTGGAGCTGATGGATTCCCGGTCGAAAATGGTTCATCTGCAGGATTGGCTGTGTCTCTGACTGGCCTCACCTTAGGTCTAATTGGGGAACTTTGACCAGCAGGAGGTGGAGCTGATGGATCCCCTGTCAAAAGTGGCTCAATCCTCTCATCGGGTAATAAAGGAGCATCCACAGATGTCGCCCAAGCTACATGTGCACCTCTCCGGATGCCAACTACTACATTAAGCGTAATATACCAATTTGTCATCTGCTCCGCCTCAAATGGCTCCAAAACAACAAGTGGACGAGCATACATCAACAAATAAGCCATTAAATTAAACATTACTTCGCTGTGACCAAAAACAAGAAAAAAAAAAGGGGAACCTTATATACCTGCCTTCTAACCAAGAGGACATCGCGTCTGACGATGTCCTCCAATTCTTTGTCTCCCACTTCAACAAGCGCGGTATCCTCCTCTCAAAGTCCTCGCCCACTTGCCCATATGTTGCGCTAATGTACGGCACGGCCTTGTACAACCAAACCTTAATAACATAAGGGTTTTTTAGTTACACTATGTATTTAAATTTGTACCTCAAAGAAACTAATAAACACGTCAACACATTTGTTTTTCAGTATTTACCTGAATAGCGTAGGGGCACCCTTCTAAGTTATATTTCTCTACGTGCTTCCCTTTCCCCGTCGTCTTGTTCTTGGCTTCAATTCGCTTCTTATACCTTTCTAACCTCCCATCCAAAGTGTTTTTCATTCTTTTAAGTGTCTTATCAAAAGACACCGAACCCCATGGATAATCGTTAAAATTATCCAATGTGTTGACGAAATTCAGCCACACACAGGAGACATGTTGGCTTCGATCCCGTTCCATGAAAAAACGCTCCAGCACGTAGTAAAAGGCCAGCTTAACAACATCCTCGTCTAGCATAGCTGACACATTTAGTTTGCAAACTCTCGGGTAGAAATCCATGAGCTCCATGTCCTTGTCCTCGAAGTACGTATCCAACAAAGGGCACGGATTCAAGACATTCGGTATTGGTGGCATGGTAGAAGCAAATCTCAAACCGGTAATCAAACCGAACTCGTAGGCAGAAAAACGAATCAGTCTTCTTGGAATGAAGGAAAAAAAAACATAAGATGCCAATAATGGTAAAAAACTTAACTACAACCATCGACTGCTAAAAAATAAAATTATTTCACTACATTGTACTTCAAACACCATATTTTTACCTTCAATAAGGAACCACATCTCGTCATCGTACCCCACTGTGTTAACCTCCTACTAAAGCACATTGTGCACTAACTGAGATAGAAAAGACAGCCCCTGAATGTCTAGGACAAACCCAAAACATGTATTACGAAACATGTTTTGTTGCCTCTCACTTGATGTCGCGCGAATCCATTCTATACATTCCAAACTTGTTAAATTTGTGATAACCGCATGGCAGCGCTTATCATACGGTGTCTTGAGGGTAAAGTATAGTCCAAATTCATTTGTCATTTGCTTCAACCTGCAAAAAAAAAAATCCGTTCTATTTAAATTTCATAGAAAAAGGCAAAAAACAAGGCTGAAACAACCAAACTGTCAAAACGCTCGACAAAGTTCGACGACACACTACGAGCTTGATAATGCTTGATAACAAAAACTGACGAAACTTCTGTCAGATTAAACTTTTGTCGGATTCCTTCATTCGATATACGCTAGCTCGGACATCTGACAATACGACTGTGTCGGATGTCGGCCTAGTCGAGTGTCAGATTCAGAATCAGACATTATAAACCTCTTTGGTTCAGGTATCCGACACACGACACAATTGTTTTTACTTTCATCGAATGTCGGTTGGTCGAAGAAACCGACACTCGATGAAAGTGAAAATTGGTTCGTCCGACAAACATGTCGGGTCCTATCGGATGCACGAACCGACACTCGCCATCAGGTTATTTTACATATATCTGACACTCGATATTCTCAATTGCAGCTATGTCGAGTGTTGGAGACACGGTTCGAGACATCGTGATATCAGTTTCCACGAAACCTACACTCGATGTCTATGAAAATGCCCTGATGATGAGTGTCGGTTGGTGCATCCAACAAGACTCGACACTTAATGTCAAATGTCGAGTATAAAACCGACACTCGTCATCATCTTCGGATCGACGAAAACCGTTGATTTTCACCATTTTCATACACATCAAACCACAAAATCAACTTAATAACACTTCATTTAGCCCCATAAATACAGAATAAGTACAAAAATTGATCCGAAACTCAATTCCCAAATTCAAAAATCCATAAAATCTAGTCCGAAACCCTAAGAAATTCAAATGTTTAATTTCCTATATAAATCTTTATTTATGCCTAATCTAAACGTCATTTTCATTCTTCACAATGCAAATATCACATCAAACGATCCAGAAAACTACCAAAAAAATCAAAAATAGAAAAAAAAACCGACGAAGTAACTTACTCAAGTGTTGGTTCTTGCTTCTCTCTGTCGGTAGTTTGCCTAAATTGCAATAGTGAATCTGGTCAGGAAACGATCGTCGTGTCGGATTCCTTTTGCTGCGTTTTGGACAGTGTTGAGTGGTATAGAAGACTTGACAACGACAGACGATTCTATGAAAAAAGAGGGAAATGAAGAGTTTTGTAATAAATTTAATTTCTTAGGGGTATTTTAGTTATTTTCCACAAAAAGTGTATATGACATAAAAATTTTTTATAATATGTCTCATTTTCACTACAGGCCCGTAATTGTATTTATTTTTTCAATTTTCTCAAATTTCTATCATTGAAATTGTCAACATACATAGTGATAGTAGGGAGGCATTTTCTTACTACAACCCGGAGAATTTAAGAATTTTATAATAGTTAATTGCGATTTTATTGAGAAGATTCCTTCTTGAACCGTCAATTTTTGTAATTCTCAGATTGGTCCCCTCAATTTAAAAACTGAATTATCTGCCACTAATCGGTTATTACTCCATTCTCGGTACATATATAAACAAATACAACCTGCACACTGACAAGAAATATTTTCTTTTGTTTGAAATGGCGGGATTTATAGCACCCCAATTGCTAAATATATAAAACCATATGATATATTTTTAAGGGCCTTTGGTATCTAAAGTTGATTCTTGGAATAATATGTGGGAAATATATAAAAATAGAAAAAGAAAAATCAGTGATGTCACGGATTACATAATAAACTGAATTGGGAGTTTTTCACCCTTTCAGCTGTCCCCATTCTACAAATTTTCGAGGCTTAATTTCTTAGAAGAGGTTAAATTTGTCAACAACGGTCGCATCAATTTTACCTAATACTGCCCAAAAATCAGAAACAGAGTCCTCTTATTTTCAAAGACTAAGAAAGCAGGTTTTAATCAATACGACGATATCACATCCGCAAGTAAAGACAACAAGAAGCCTGCACTTGATTGAAATTTTACCCTTTGACCTTAGATGAAGACCAAAAATATGCAAATTCAATCTTTTCCTTCATAAAATATATGGTTTTCTGATCTCAAAAGTGTTCAGGCATGCTTAGAAGCATGGTATACATTTTTTACCATCATAAAATGTCTACAAGAATTCTTCTTTGTTTGCTAATAAAGTATATGCTCTTAAAATTTGAAATCAGTTGAAGCTGTCGAATATATATGTCAGGATTAAAAAACACCCTAGCTAAAATCTGTGATTTTGTTAGCGGTTCTCTCACCTTCTGATTTCAGTCATTTCTTTTTCAAGAGCGGAAACTTCTGGTTGGATGATTCCAAGCTACCAACACTGCCACTAGTCATGTTGTTTTCTTTGGTCTGTCCCCATATAACCAAATAAAATCCCAAAGCAATTACAATGGCTCCAATCAAACTGCACAAAACGTTGTATGTGGTTACAATTCCGTTCATATGCTTAAAGAAAAAAAAAAAAAAAAGCCACCCATTAGCATCAATAACTAAGTCTTGACATGCATGTCTGTATGCGCACATGTATGAATTATATGTAAGTTGTTTTCGAGCTGGTTTGAGTTACCACTAAATTGAACACTTAACACAAGAATGATATGAAATCACATTTACCTGCCAAAATGAGGAGTTTCACCAAGGAATACAACTGCCATGACCACTGCAACGACAGTTGCAACGGGCTTAAACATGGCAACAAAAACAGGCCCCTTTTTGTACAGGCACCAAGCAATAATGCTGGTACGGATCACAGCTCCCACTATTCCCTTAAAGAAAGCAAAATCTCAGCGCATCAAAAATCTGAAGGATGAAAAAAATAACAATCTTCCAACAAAATTTACAAGCCTAAAATTTAAGGCCACAATGCAAGGGAGCAAAGTGACTGAAAATGTTAAAAATATAAAAGATGACATCACACCCTAGCATAAAATTTGGGGAGGGACAAGGAATGAATGAACGAAACAAAAATTGAGGACAAGTGATTATACCGCGTAGGCGACAGCAATCATTTGAATTCCAGGTTGGAGTTTCCAGGCACTTGGATTTCTTTCTACTATAAGAGATACAATGGCACATTGCATAGTCCCGAAGGAGCAGGATAAAAACACTAGGGCCACTTTGTCAGGACACTCCTTTAACACTGCTGACTGGAATGAATCAAGTTAGTTTCTCCAATAAAAACCTTCACTGAGTTTCCAACAGTAGTAAGCATCTTATGTCTTCTACACACAGACCTATGATACATTGTCTATAAGCAACCCAGGAAGAATCATTTTGTGAAAGTTTGGCACCTCGTTTTAGTTTCATCTGATTTTTTTCCCAAAAAATAGTTAACTATTTAGGTCAAGTCAAGACCATCCACTCAAACTCATATCCAATGATTCACGCCATGATCCTACCTAGGTTTGTTATGTATAGTTGCATCTTTTTGCAGTAAATTTTTTTCCCTAATTTCTAATGGCTACAGTCTTGCAAAAAAAATTGTAATTGCACCTGAAAAATTTTCCATACTGCAGATGACAAACAAGTGATTGTAAGGAGAAGGCCTCCAAGAGCCCAGTTTGAATATTGTGCAACAGGAAGCTGCAAACTTGAGTTTGAAGGTGATGAGAGCCTCATGATTGGGGGGCCCTTGTAGAAAGTCACTATAAATGCCCCTGATATTGATACAATGGTACCTAGGATTTTAGCCTGGCTGCTTCTGCTTCTGAGAACTACCTTTTCCATCCTTAATAGCAATAGTCACATATGTATATTAATAAAAAGTAAATGAATGTTAAGGTTTGACATACTGAAATAACATATCAGACAGACTATGTTTGAGAAAGAAAGAAGAAACAAAGCCACCAAATATGGAAAAATCCAAAAATCAGTTAAACGAGAAAAGAACAGAAAATATCGAAATATTCCTTAAGAAGTATCATTTGAGATTTGCCCTTGTCAATTTCATAACACTTTTGAATTCTAATAGTCCATAATATACTTTAAGCAGTAAAATATTGCAACAGTTACAGTTATATAATCAAATAAAAGAAAAAAAAGGCAAATTAAGCCTTTATCATTCTTATAGTATAGATTCTTGGCTCATTTTATTTTGTAGTTACATGATTTCAAGTAGAACTATGAACACTTGACAACATCTTCAATGGAAGAAATGAGAAACATGGACACGGCTCAATATAATATCCATTCCCCATACCACATACATGAGATAAGAATCAGCACTAGAGTATAAGAGGAAAGAAAAAAAGAATGTAGGGGATTAATAAAGCTATGTTCTCTATAAACATAAAAGGAGATTGGATTGAACAAAGTGAAAGAGGAAATAGTTTCTGGATATGTTAGGTATCATGTGATTTGGTGTTTATGCTTTGTATTAACTTAACTGGATGTGGGCAAAAGTTATGTTGAGCCGAATCAAATAATTATCTTAGTTTGTGGAATTGATTATCTGAATTATATCACTCTTCTGCAACTTCCACAGTCTTCGATGACTGTCCTATCTAAAATTGAAAAAAAAAAAAGAGTGAAATGAATGAATCAACTATCCACTTATTCAAGTCGCAACCATTGAAAATTTGGAATCAAGCATCATAATCAGCTAATGCATCAACTTCATGTATCAATAATAACTTGCAATGATCTACAAACACGAAAAAAAAAAGAAAAAGGAAAATGTAGACATGGTATTGGGTTGGCCACCTGAAAATAACGGCAAGAAGGAAAGTAATGCCAGGAATGAGATTACCCATAGCGGAAGCAAGGGTTGGGGAGCTATATTTGATCCCAGTAATGGCAAAAGTCTGCACTAAACATATCCTGCATGAGATAGAAAATTCCAAAAGTCTGATTACAGAAAGAAGAAGAAAGCAAAATTGAAAATTTCACAGCAATGTATTACCATTACCCAACTAAGCCAAGAAGGAAGAATTTACAAAGGAGGGAGAAAGTGAGAGAAGTCCCTTTGCCCCTGCATACAATTAAATTAACAATAACCAACAAAAGTTGTGAAATGAAATTTACAAAAAAAAAATAATAAGAATAATGAAAGATAAGGATTTGAAATCGGAGGAGAGGAGAGGAGACCTGTAAGTGTGATAGATGAAGTAATGGAAGAGAATGAAAGTGCCAAGAGCGTTGTAGTAAACGACATAAACAAAGTTGCTCAACCCACTGCTCATGGCAGCTTTGCCGAGGGTTATCATGCCCACCTCCCCGAACTCAACCGCTACCATCAATGCAAAAGGGGTGGCATCTGCGGTGGCAGTGGGCATCGAGGGCATCGAAAGGGAAAAGGGCGGCGGCGGCATTGAAGGAGGGCACGTGGCGTGAGGGTGGCTGAAGGTGACCGGAAGGGACAACTTCAGCAGCGTCAACGGCAATCTCAGAAAATGCTATTAACTATTAATCACACTCAATTACGATGATGGATCGTCTCGTCTTCCAGGATTTCTGCATTTTTAACTCCGTCTTCATTTTTATTTGTTAAATCATTTTATTTTATTATTAAATCATTTGATAAAATCACATAATATAATATTTTATTTTTAATGATTAACAATTTCAAAAGGAAATTGATTATATTATATAAATACAAGTTCTACACCATAAAATGCTAATCCTACGATCATTGTATATAAACTCTTCTATGCAGCCATATGTGACAAGATGATTGAAATAACGAACATACAAAATTAATATATTTAATTAAGAGTGATGATACATGATTAAAGGAGTGATGACTTGATTTATTATATTAAGAGGATTTTCAACTAATTTTTATGTTCTTAATCTTACCAAATTCAATGATCGAGTTAAAAATCAAAAAATTCTATTTAATACTGTCAAACTCATCAATCATCTTAACCTTTAAATTTTATATATCAAGAGTTAGAAATTTGTCTAGTTGTAATTTAAGTATGAAATTTGTCTAATAAAAAAAATAATGACATAAAACTAGACATAAATTTTTAGATATTAATCCTCAAAATCTAATTATTGAAATGATCGATGAGATTGATGAATTAGTAACATTAAATATAGCTTTTTGACTTTCAATCTCAACCATTGAATTTAGTGAGAGCAATGACTATAAATTTATATTAATAAATTATGTCAAAAATTTTTTATTAAAGATTTTATAAAATTCTATTACAGTAAACCTTGATAAATTAATACTATTGGGGCTATAAAAAATTATTATTTTATCAAAGTTGTTTATTTATGAATAAATTAATAACTATTTATTTATTTATCAAGTTTTTTATTTTTTAATCATTTTATCAAGTTTCATATATGCGTTATAAATAAAAAAAATAATGGATCAATGTAGTCAAAAGTTAATGAATTACATTAAGCTATTGCTACTCTACTCTATAGAAATGCTTGAGCATCTTTTGATTTATCTTAGTGAAAATGATACAATAATAGAATCGCATACCAATGAAGAGATTATTAAAAGAGTAATATATATGTTAATTAATGATGATTATGATCCAGATGATAGTTATATTTTATCATATATTTTCTGAAAGAGACCATTTAAGTAATAGCAACCGAACATAACTACTCGTTAGAATATAAAAAAATGTAACAAATATAGTGTATGTTTTGCAAAAAATAAAGAATGAGGTTGAATTTAATTAGATAAAACGAAAAAATTAAAAAATTAATATATATTTTAAAAAAGAGTAGAATTGAGAAACTAGAAGTTGTTAAAAAGCATCACCTTATTTATATGTTATTTATGCTATGCATTTGATCGATGATTAATTTATATTTTCGTTAGGAGTCTAAAGGATTTGAAAAAAAAAATTATTATCTTATGTATTTAATAAAATTATTAATTTAATATAGAGGTTCGAGTCGAGATCAGAAGATTTAATTATTTAATCGAAATTATTAATTTATCAAATATTCATTTATCGAGGTTTTTTTTGCTAACAATATAGAAGATCAAGTACAATTTTTATTGAATCATATGTAATCAATCGGGGAAATTACCATAAACCCGCTCAGGTTTGGTGAAACAACTAAAATTCCTACCCTTTCAGATGTACACGCAGATGTCCCTAGACATCCCCAACGTTAATGGTTGTTACAAGGAAATAGCTTTCGACCACGCTAGACAGCATAATTAACTGTTTCGTCCTAGAAGATTTAAATAAATAAAAAAATAGGTATATTTGTAATTAAACAGATTATTATATCATAAAGTACAATAAATTAATTTCTTTTTTTAATCCTTCTCCAGCCTCCACCTTGCTTCCTTCCCACTCACTTCAACGCGCAAAGAAACCATAAAAATTTATTGATTTCTTCGAAAATCACAATCTAATATATCAATTCCCTTCCCACTCAAAGTTAAGGAGATATGTAGTTACAAATAACAACACAATCAATTGTAATATAAATTAAAATAGAAGGATTTTTATATGGTTCGGTTATAAAAACCTACGTCCACGAACAGCTATAGAGCTACAATTCACTATACTCTTGTTTGTACAATCTTTAAGACCTTTTACAGTGTTGACTCACTCTCACACACAGACCTAATCTTTGACAAATAAGATCTTCGCAAAGATCCTAAACACTAGTGATACTGTTCACTCTCTGTCATAGATAACTTAACAGAACGCTGTTAAGTTATATATAACACCCGATGTTTGATACGGAATTATATAAACACTCAACCCTCAAGTTTCCCTAAGTAGCTACCAACTCACTTAGACTTGATCAACAACTCATGTACGATTTTAACTCTCATACATGAAAACAAAGACTCAATGAATCAAAGATATAAAGACATTCCTTTGCGTCAAAGCTTGTCTTTTACGAAGTCATGGAATGCCGTGATCAATAATCAAGAACCTCTCTTGTGCAAAAAGACTCTCTCACTCAATTACTGCTGCCGACTTATTATACATCAATATATATTGAGAGGTCTTGATACAGTCTTCTTAAAAGTCCTATAAAGATCTCAATCAAGATCACATTAGGATTACGATAAAACAAAATAGGAAATGTTTTATAGTTAATCTCCTAAAGTAATAAGGATATATTAACCATTTTCCTATTTTGATTAGGATACAAGAAATATTATCCTGATCAAGAGAGATATTTAATGTAAATCAAAATACTTCCTATAATAATTATCTAGAAACAGTAAAATAGTAATAAAATACTTTTTCTTACTTTTATCACAAGTTAACCAAAATTTGAACATGTGCATGTCACATGTTTTACGTTAACACCAACAGTCTCCCCCTTTTTGGTAACTTGTGATGAAAACACTTTAACTGTTTCTAAGAACAACACATGATCAGTTATGTATCACTGAAAGGTATCAAGAATCATAAGACCGACAAATATCTCATTCAAATAAATAATCAGAAAACTATTGTGACTCACATAACAGCACACTGTCACAAGATATATGACTGAATAGAGTACAAAGTGAAGTTTCACTCGTACACTTAAAGTCTGTAGGACAAATGAAAATATATATATATTAAACTCAGCTGCACTCAAAATCATCTACAATATTCAGTTAATTTACTAATGCAGATTATCACAATGCAGCAAACCATTCAAGTGCACACAACATATAAAAGATAAGTCATTCTCCCCCTCACTTCTTACTTATTCCTTTTGAGAAACAAGTAACACAAAAACAAAATTAGTAATCAGAGAGAATAAGAAAAAAAAATGTCAGCAAATGAAAGTAGTTCAGAACAGACAGAATAAAAATAAGTAGTTCAGAGTGCAGAGCAAATATAAAGCTATAGAAAGCCAGCCAAGTTGAATTCTCTTCCTTGATGTGATCTTCTCCCCCTTGATTTCAGCACAAGGGGCCAAAATCTAACCAAGTCTGGAAGACTTTCTGACAGGTGGTGAGGGAGAATTGCCAGGACGTTTGACAGATTTGTAAGCCACATGTTTAAACTGACACATAGGGGTAGAGGTTGGCTGATCAGATGGATCTTGTTCGGTAGGAGTTGCAACTGGTGCTGTTGGTGCAGAAGGAGCTGGTGTTGAAGGAACTTTAGTTGTATCCGAGGAAGTGGCATTAACTGCAGCAACTACTCTGCGTATCTCCCTTTCGATTCTTTCTGCACTTGTTTCAGTGGGTTGAGCAGGCAGTTGGGAAGATGGAACTGGTGACGTAGGTGCTGGAAGAGGGGGTGATGGTGGATAAGGTTCTTCTTCAGCTGCTGCAGGTTCAGGAATATCCAGGGATTCTTTCTCAGCAAGTGGTGAAGGCTGTTTCATTCCGGAATCTGTTTTTGTTGGTTCATCTGAATCAGATTCATCTTGCAAAGTGGGAGCTGATTTTTCTGGTTTCTGCTTCTTCTGATCAGATGATTTCTTTACCATTTTCAATTTCTTCTTTCCCTTTCGGATATTTCCCTTGACAGAAGCCTCGTTTGATTTTTCTTTTGGCTTCTGTGCTGCTGTTTTGTCTTTCTTAACAGCAGGCTGTGCAGCTGGACTTGATGGACTTGGAGCTGTTTTCTCAAGTTGTGGTTCAGTGGCTTCTAGAATGTCAGCAGCTGGTGTTTCTGGAATTACATGTTCAGGTTTAGGTGCCATAGAGTGTGGTGCTATGGACTGAGACTGTCCAAGAAACTGGGCTTCCAACACAGATTGCTTATGTTTGATGTCTTTTAGTTCCTGTAAAATATCTGTCAAAGTAGAATTGATCAATTCAAGTTTTTCTTCAACAAATTTCGATTGATTTTTCCTGACTCTTGTGGGTTTAGGTTCAGGTGCAGGCAGATCAGTTTGATCATGCAATCGTTGAAGGAATCCCTTGGTAATAGACTTAGACAGAACTTCAGTTTGTTCACTAGAGCTCACAGGAATGTTGTTCTGAGCAAGAATGCCTTGTATTAAATAGGGGAACACAAGCAGATAGTAATCCGAGTGATAGGAACCAATTTGAACAATTGTTCTATATGCTAACAATCCAAAATTTACTAGCCTATTAGTTCCTAAACAAAAGAGGAGTTTCATTCTATCTTCCCGAACCTGATTTTGATGGGAAGAAGGAACCAATTAAATTGGGCAATTTTGTGTAACACTCGGTATTTCTTTCTAAGATATTTTTGTTCAAGACCATCTCTTGGTTTCCATTCGATATCTGTTCGACCAGTGACCTCCTTGACTATTTCGGCCATGTTATACTCTTCATCTAGAGAATGCATGCTCCCTATTGGAATGTCCTTAAAAGAGTTTATGACATTGAGGGAGAATTTCACAAACTTCCCCCGACAGTAGACTTTATGATAATGAACACTCTTAGGATCATCAATGGTGCTTGAAATGTTAGCATAGAATTCCTGAATCAAAGTTTTAACAGGAGGAAGAAAATTTGATACCGTTCGAGTCCAGTAATTGGACTCAATCATTTCACTGATGCCATAAGAGTTGAAGTCCGAGAGTTTCACAGGCCTTTCCAACTGAAGCTTTCTCTGTGAAGTAATCTTTTCAAATTTCTATTTGATTGCAGCCGTGAGAAATTTGTTGTATTTTGGCTTGATCTTCTCCTTGATCTTCTTCATTGGTATTTGTTCATCCTCACTCATGGCTGGATCGACTGCTCTGGTGGCCTGGTTGTGTTGCGTAGGAGGTGACTGACTGCTGTTACTATTGTTATGACTAGAGCCGCTTGAAAAAGAATCACTGGCTATCGAGTTTGAAGTTGCCATAGCTAGGGTTTCTGAACTGCAAAAATTTTTTCAGAATAGAAACAGAGAGATGCGAGACAGGGAAGCAACTATGGATGAGGGATTACATGAACAGGAGAAGCCCGTAAACTATTTGTTATATATACTAGGCCGATTTTTGGGGAATTTTTGTTTTTCAACAAAGAATTAATTAATGACTTTCCTTTCCAAAAACTGTTTAATAACTCCCTTCAAAACACTTCAATTCAAATTTGAATTAAATTCAAATAAGGAATACTGATAGAAAAAGGATTCCCGCCATTAATAATTCTCCCTCTTAATTCAACAATGCTGACATGGCAAAAAATTTGACACATGGACACACAAGTAACTTAATTTTTAGGATAAACACATAGGACAGTGTTATGAAAAACGTAACAGAACACAGTTGTCCATATCATAACAGTAATATCTGGATTATCATATTTCTCATTCTAAACAGCATAATTTTGGGTTTTAGTGATTCACACATTAAAGCTTATTTTGAATATATTGAGTGAACAACTTGAGTATGCTTCTCACACACACAAAAGTTAGTCTCAATATAAATTTACTAAATAATACAGTAGCTTTCACACATGTATAGAGGTAGCCCTTTTCCATTTGAGTGGGTGACTTCACCATATTTCCTAGATACAATGAAGTTACTCTCAATGGATGGCTTTCATAGATCATATACTGGTAGCCCTCTCTGTATTTTCATTATTAAACCAGTATTTAATTATTCACACAATTTTTATATCACAACTCAAAACATGCTAATTTAGAAGGAAACTTATGATACTACAAATATGAATAACATAACAGAATACTGTGTTCATTCACATAACTGACAGATACCTAAGGCTTTTCTTATATTTTCAAACCTTATTGTGTCCAATACCTTAGTGAACGAGTCAGCCAATTGTTTATCTGTGGAGATGTGCTCAATGTGTATCACCTTAGATTCTACTAGTTCCCTTATAAAATGGTCTCTAATATCAATGTGTTTTGTTCTAGAATGCTGAACAGGATTTTTGAAAATATTTGTAGCACTAGTATTATCACAAAATACAGTAATAGGCTTCTGTTCAATACCATAATCACTCAACATTTGTTTCATCCACAACAGTTGTGTATAACAACTCCCTGCTGCTATGTATTGTTGATAAAGAAATTGAATTCTGTTTCTTGCTGTGCCATGAAACCAAGTTAGTACCAAGATAAAAACAACCTCCTGAAGTACTTTTTCTGTCATCTGCATTTCCTGCCCAATCTACATCACTGAACCCTGCAAGATAATCATTTGTGTCTTTAGAAAACCATATTCCATAATCACATGTTCCATGTACATACCTGATGATTCTCTTTGCTGCTGCAAGATGTGATTCTTTGGGATTTGCTTGAAACCTTGCATAAAGTCCTACACTAAAGCTCAAATCTGGTCTGTTGCTGTAGTAAAGTAGGCTGCCATAATGCGTCTGGTATATAGCTTACATCAACTTTCTTTCCCGCATATCTTTGAAAGTTTCAGATTAGTACGGTAGGATTTTTCATTGGTTTTTGCATTCTCAAGCCCAAATTTCTTTACTAGTTTTTGGTCTTTTTTGGATTGAGATATGAATATTCCATCATTCATTTGCTAACCTGCAATCAAGAAAGAAATTTAATTCTCTACCATGCTCATCTCAAACTCTTCCTACATCAACTTAACAAACTCATTAATTTTGCTTTTGTTAGTTGATCCGAAAAACAATGTCATCAACATATATTTGAGCAACAATAAAATAGTTTGATGCATGTTTGATAAACAATATCTTATCATTGTTACCTCTTTTATAACATCTGTTGATTAAAAAATTAGTCAACCTTTCATACCAGGCTCTAAGATCTTGTTTCAAACCATACAAAGCTTTGTGCAATTTGTACACAAAATCTGGATGTTTAGGATCTTCAAATCCTTTAGGCTGTTCAACAAAAGCTTCTTCATTGAGATAGCCATTTAAAAATGTAATTTTAACATCCATTTGGTACAACTTAAAATCAAGCAAACAAGCAATTGCAAGTAGTCATCTGATTGACTCAAGTCTAGCTACTAGTGCAAAGGTTTCATCAAAGTCTATGCCTTTAACTTGTGTGTAACCTTGTGCAACTAGCCTAGCCTTATTTCTAACTACTTGTCCACTTTCATCAGTTTTATTTTTGAAAATCCATTTAGTTCCAATGACATTGGTACCACTTGGCCTAAGAACTAATTCCCACACTTCATTTCTCTTAAACTGATTAAGTTCATCTTGCATAGCTTGAATCCACACTTCTTCTTTTAAGGCTTCTTTCACATTTTTTGGCTCAACTAAAGAAATATAACATGCAAACCTTACCTGATTTCTTACCTTGCTCCGAGTCTTTATCATGCCATCTGGTGTTCCAATGATAGAACTTGTTGGATGTGCCTTCTGAATCCATGTGGGAGGATCTTTTCTATCATCATCATTCTAAATTGAATTTTTGTTCAAATCTAAGTTGTCAGATGTTACTGTTATGTCTGGCGTAACAAAAACTGTTTCCTCCTTTATAACAGCATCTTCCTTTTTATTGTTGTCTGGATTTGATTTTTCTGCATCTTCTGTGAAGCTGGTTATGCTTTCCTCTTGTGAGTATTTTGCATAATCATCAAGGTCATCAAATACTACATTTGCAGATTCCATGACTGCCTCAGTTCTCAGATTGTAAACTCGAAAAACTTTGCTATTTTATGCATATCCCACAAAGACTCCTTCATCACTCCTTGGATCTAATTTTCCTAACAGTTCTCTGTCGTTTAAGATGTAACACCTGCAATCAAAGACATGAAAATATTTCAAATTAGGTTTTCTTCCTTTCAAAATTTCATAAGGTGTCTGGTTAGTGCCAGGTCAAAGAAAAACTCTATTTGAAATATAACAAGCAGTGCTTATTGCTTCAGCCCATAGTCTTTTTATCAACTTCTTGCTATTGAGCATTACTCTTGTCATCTCTTGAAGAGTTCTATTCTTCCTCTTCACAATGCCATTCTGTTCAAGGGTTTTAGGAGCTGAAAATTCATGATCAATTTCATGATATTTACAAAAATCAGCATAGCTAATATTTTCAAACTCCTTGCCATGATCACTTCTTATTCTCACAATTCTTCCTATATTCCTATTTTGCTCATTTTCAAGCTTAACACAAAGGTTCCTGAAAGCATCAAAAGTGTCAAATTTTTCTTTAATGAAATCAACCCAAGTATATCTAGAAAAATCATCTACACAAACAAATATATATCTCTTACCTGTAATGCTTTCAATTTGCATAGGATCCATAAGATCCATATGAAGCAAATCAAGTATCTTAGAAGTGCTAAGATGTGGATTTGATTTGTGTGAACTTCTGATTTGTTTTCCCATTTGACATGGTTTACAAATTTTATCAATTTTGTCATCAAGTTTAGGAACTCCTCTTACAGCACCTATCTTAGTTAATTTAACCAAGTCTTTGTAATTTAAGTGTCCTAATTTTTGATGCCACAATTCTAAATCCGAAATCCTAGCATGAAATGCAATTTCTACTAGATGACAATTATCCAAAGATCTATTACCTTCTAGAATGCATTCACCAAAATTATCTAAGACCATGCATTTGTTTTGTGTGAAGTTAACAGTATATTTTTCATCACAAATCTGACTAATGCTTATAAGATTAGCTTTCAAGTCTTCCACTAAAAGGACATTTCTAAAATTGGGTAGGCCTTTGACATTCAAAGCCCTTTACCAATGATCTTCCTTGTTGCTCCATCTCTAAAGGTGACATTTCCATCCCTGCATGCTTTAAAATCTGTTAGAAACAATTTATTTTTAGTCATGTGCCTGGAACAACCGCTGTCAAAATACCACAAATCATTAGATGCATGATTAAGTGTAGTAAGGTCAACATGACATATTGTTTTGTCTTTCTTAATCCACTGCTGTTTCGGTTTTGGTAACAGTTTAAATTGTTTTGATCTTTTATGCAAAATATTCAATAATTTAAAGCATCTAGGCCTAATATGTCCCTTTTTACCAAAAAAATAACAAATAGGAATGAATTTCCTTACCTTTTCAGGGCTAGATCTGAAAGAACTCAGTGGAGAAACATACGTTTCACTGCTCTTGGAATTAGGACTTGACTTTAACGAGTTAGGTTTAAAACTCTTACCTGATGTTGAAGCTTTCACAAAGACTGTTTTTGATGAAGATGCAACATTTCCTTCTGTGTACCCCAATCCATGTTTGTTGGAGTTGTCTCTTCCAAGGTTCAAAACTTGATCAAGTTTGGCTGCTCCAATTTTGAGCTGATCAACACACCTCTTGCTATCAGCCAGTTCTGTTGTGATTTTCTTAATATATGTTGTTTTGTCTATCAAAACAGTCTCAAGTTCAGTGATGTGATTTTCAGCATAAGCTTTTTCACATTTCAGAACTTCAATCTCTCGCTTCAAGGTGTTGATTTCTTCTTTCTGGCTCAGCCATTCACCATAGAGTGCATTGTATGTTTCTTGCAATTCTTCATAATATTCTGGTCCATCTTCTTCATCTGAATGATTAACATTGTCTTGACAGTCTTTTGTTATGTCTGACATAATAGCCTTTCCTTTATCTACTACAGATGTTGTAAATGCAACAAAATTGCTCATACAATCTTGGTCTTCTGACTCCGATTCTGAGTCATCACTCTAGGTTACTGTCAGCCCTTTGTTTTTCTTCTTGAGATTAGCACATTTAGATTGAATATGCCCATAACCAGAGCATTCCTAACACTAAATCTGCCTTTTCTTTTCAGGTTGTTTCGGTTTCTTTTTATCATTCTCCTTGCTGAATTTTCTGAACTTTTCTTCCATTGAGTTTGATGGCTTTCCTTGATTCTTTTTCCTGAAATTTCTTTTCATGAACTTGACATAATTTTTTGTTAGAAAAATAATTTGTTTAGAATCAGTTTCATCAAGCTCATCACTACATTCATCATCAGATTTTTCAGCTTTCACATTAAATACAATGCTTTTACCTTTTTGTTTTCGAGTACTTTGATTTATTTCAAAGTTTTGGAGAATGCCAATCAGTTTATCAACTCTCATTTCATCAGTGTTTTTAACTTCTTCAAGAGCTGAAATTTTAGGTTGAAATTTGTCTGGGACAAACCTAATTATTTTACTAACAACTTCTGCATCGGTAAAATTTTTGTCAAGCATGTATGCTGAGTTTATAATGTGACATATCTTAGAGTAAAAATCGAAAATTGATTCATCCTCATGCATTATCAGAATTTCAAATTGAGAATTCAACCTCATTAGTTTAGATCTTTTAACAGATACAGTGCCTTCATGTTTTACCTCAATTATGTCCCATGCTTCTTCGGCTACATTGCATCTAGAAATCTGTCCGAAGTTGTTTAAGTCTACTGCAGCAAAGATTGAATTAAGAGCCTTGGAGTTTCAACTGGATCGTCGGTATTCTTTATCAGACTATTCGTCCTTTGGTTTTGGTTCGGCATTACCGAAGGCATTCAGCTTTGTTGGCGGTGTCCATCCCTTAAGTACACTCGTCCAAAAGACTTATATACATCATTATTCTTACCCTCCAATAGGGGTAATTACTGTCATCGAGAATAGGTGGTTGCGTTCCAGATCCTCTATTGCGAATAAACTCCATCCTTCCAGATCAACTTGATCGTTTTCTTCACTTGTCTATCAGTGAACCCGCTTTGATACCAATTGAAAGTTCTGGAGATATGCAGTTACAAATAACAACACAATCAATTGTAATGTAAATCAAAACAGGAGGATTTTTACGTGGTTCGGTTATAAAAACCTACGTTCACGGACAGTTATAGAGCTGCAATTCACTATGCTCTTGTTTGTACA
Source organism: Boswellia sacra (assembly GCA_013180625.2). Lineage (NCBI taxonomy): Eukaryota > Viridiplantae > Streptophyta > Magnoliopsida > Sapindales > Burseraceae > Boswellia > Boswellia sacra. Next base: position 126,285 of record SNVD02004672.1, on the reverse strand, counting down.
ATCTTTATGACCTTTTACAGTGCTGACTCACTCTCACACACAGACCTAATCTTTGACAAACAAGATCTTCGCAAAGATCTTAAACACTAGTGACACTGCTCAACCCTCAAGTTTCCCTAAGTGTCTACTAACTCACTCAGACTTGATCAACAACTCATGTACGATTTTAACTCTCATACATGAAAACAAAGACTCAATGAATCAAAGATATAAAGACATTCCTTTGCGTCAAAGTTTGTCTCTTACGAAGTCATGGAATGTCGTGATCAATAATCAAGAACCTCTCTTGCGCAAAAAGACTCTCTCACTCAATTGCTGCTACCGACTTATTATACATCAATATATATTGAGAGGTCTTGATACAATCTTCCTAAAAGTCCTGTAAAGATCTCAATCAAGATCAAATTAGGATTAGGATAAAACAAAATAGGAAATGTTTTGTAGTTAATCTCCTAAAGTAATAAGGATATATTAACTATCTTCCTATTTTGATTAGGATACAAGAAATATTATCCTGATCAAGGGAGATATTTAATGTGAATCAAAATACTTCTTATAATAATTATCTAGAAACAGTAAAATAGGAATAAAGTACTTTTTCTTAACTTTTATCACAAGTTAACCAAAATTTGAACATGTGCATGTCACATGTTTTACGTTAACACCAACACCCACCATTGCCTGCGAGCAGTTCATCTGCATTTTGCCTCTGTACACTTTCAACCAAAAAAACTAACCCCTTGAAGATCAATGATTTTTAACCTATTAGCCTAGTCTCTAGTCTTTACAAGGTGGTGAGCAAAGTTCTTTCTTCAAGAGTAAGAGAGATCTTGCGAGATACCATTGCAGCTGTTAAAGAAGCTTTTGTAAAAGGGAGACAAATTCTTGACGCAGTTTTAATTACTAATGAGGTGGTTGAAGAATTAGAAAGAAGAAAAAAGAAGGAATCTTGTATAAGATCGACTTTGCCAAAGTCTATGATGACATGGATTATGATTTTTTGGATTTTATCTTGTGTGCGAAGGGTTTTGGTAGTAAATGGATAACCTAGACTAAAGGGTGCTTAAAGAGCACAAGTTTTTTTTTTTTTTTGGTTTTCAACAATGGTCATTGTTGGATGAAAAATTAGGATAATCAATGAGATTAATTTTACAAGCCACGTCATCAAGAGATATAATTTTTTCTAATACTTTAATTGAAATAGATGGGTCTTTTATCTTACATGGCAATATGACTCATTGGATAGTGGATCCTTCATTATGGATTTGGTTGACAAAGTTTTCGTCATTACTCTTATTATTGAAAATTTTTGGTTGACTAGATAATTATATAAAAAACGCCTTGCTTGGTCGACAAAGGGTACAACCTCTAATTTCACCACCAAAGATATTGCATGGCACAAGTTCCTAAATGATAGCGGTCAATGTCAGAAAAAGTACTTAATAAGAGCTGCTCCTCCCAAGTTTAATGATTATCTCCCAAGTTCCATAAAAACTAGTAAAATATTAGAGGCACAAGACTCTATAGAAACTTCTCTCCAAGTGTCTCTCGAATGAGATCCTTATCCTCCAAGTGTCTCCATGGCTCCAGTTGTCATCACTAGCTTCTTTGCATGCAATGAGATGTCACTCCTACACCATGGCAACACCTATACAAAAGTTACTCTTATAAATAGGCTCCTTTACTTCAAGCCAAGGTTTTTTGGTGTGTGTGTGTGTATGTGTGTGTTTGGGGGGGGGGGGGTGGGGGGAACGGGGACCAGATATTTTCACTCCATATTTAATCTCTGACTTGAGCGTAGGAAGATTATCGTTGGCATTATCGATGCCTCTGACCCTTTGTTTTCTCTTTATGTGCAGATCATTTAAACCACTGAAGCCTTGGTTGACCAAAATACAATAGCCATCTTGCTAAACACATGACCCAAAATTTCTTGCTTTCCCCTCATTCTCCACATATTCCTCAATTTCCCTTCCGATTGAGTCAGATCTTCCATAACAAATATAAATTTTACTGATGAGTTGGAGGTCGATCGATTTTCGGCATCAACAATTGACATCGTCTGTGGGGATTCTGACCAAAAGCCATATATATCGCCATGAACAACCCACAAGAAGGGAATGTCGCCATTGAAGATTTCTATAGTGACAAAGAAGGGTCAAGAACAGTGAAGGGAAGAAGGTCATGATAATAAGAGGTGGAGGCTATCTAAGAGCAACTGAGGCTTACAAATCAACAAAGTGCTCAAATGCAAACTTAACTTGCACAAGCGAAAAAATTTTCTCCATGTTGATGTTGATGAGATCTTGAAAAATGATCAACGATGTCACGCCCGCATGACACGCGCACGAGTTTGCGCCAAACTTGCTTGGAAGCGCGCTAAAGAATGGAATTTCGGGGCAAGTGTTATGATAATTTGGGATCCTCATGTCGAGAGGGATTCAATGGAGCAAAGAATGTGCGTGGTGTTCCGAAAGTTTCTCGAAGGTTCCATGACGTTCCGGAATGTTCCGGAAGCCGTAAGAAGGGCGTGAAAAACTCAAGAAGGCTCCGGAAGAATCCAGAAGGTGACAAAAGATGATGGAAGGCCGTGGAAGGTTCTGGAAGCATAGGAAAATATCTTGAGTCTAGGATTTTCTAGAGATGTCTAGGGTAGTGTAGACTTGTCTTGTGTTATCTAGGATTGCATGGATATCTTTAGAGTTACTTGGCCAACAAGTGGGCTTGTAAATATCTAGGAAAGATCTAGAGTGAGAATGTTCTAGGTATTTGGTTGGCTAATAGGATAATAACATGTGGGGGAATGTTAGCCGCACATTAAGGAGGTACTTGCCTATAAATAGGGGTTAGCCCTCATTTGTAAAGCAAGCTATACTAATTCATGCTAGACTCAGGTGTTCAAGAGTCTTGCAAGCCTTGTAAACTACCTTGTGTATAGTGAATATTTCCTCACCCAAATCTCCGTGTCCTTGTTCTCTTTCGCTTAAACCTCTCTTATAGTGGGTTAAGACTTACTTAGGTACACTTTGAGGTGTGTTAGCGCCTAAGGCCGCACGGTCTCCGCTTGTGAAACAATAAGGCCGTGACAGTTGGTATTAGAGCCAAGGTTTGGTCGAGGTTTAGTTAAGGTTCATTATGTGGGGTGTTAAGAACAAGTTTGGGTAGACACGATGGCAAAGATTTTAATCGTGAGTGAGGAAAGCAAGGGGCATGGGGAAGCTCCCACTGGAGGGAAAAAGACCCGTGGCCAAGAGAAATCTCTTGACATGATGAGCGCTATGGAGACCCGAATGATCAAGGTGGAGCTAGCCATAGCTGAAACGAGGGAAAGGTTAGATAGGCTAGAGCAAGGCATGGAACAAGGCATAGAGGAGCTCAATGGCAAGGTGGAAAACCAAGGTAATGAGCTCAAGGAATTCATGCGCAGTTCCGAGGCCGCCACCTAAGCACTACGTCAAGAGGTACATGCTTTCCAAGTAAAGGTGTTGGAAGTCTTGGCCAAGGTTCAAACTCAAGTGGAGGAACTGAGTAAATGGTTAGATGAGACGAAAGCTGAGGTAGCCACACTCAAGAGGTCAGTAGCAAGTGGTGCTATAGTAGCATCACCCACACTTGCTATTCTGCAGATTAAGGCACCCAAACCCAAAGAGTATAGTGACAAACAGAATGTCAAGGAATTGGATAACTTCATTTGGCACATGGAGAGGTATTTCGACACATTGGAGATCCTTGATGAGAGGGCCAAAGTAAACATTGCAACCCTTTGATGAGAGGGCCAAAGTAAACATTGCAACCCTTTATCTTACAGATCTTATGGCTAGTTGGTGGCGTCAAAGTATGAAGAAATTAGGAATGGCGTATGCGTCATAAAAACATGGACGTATTTACAAAAGGAGTTAAAACGCTAATTCTATCCCGAGAATGTGTCATTTGACGCAAGGAAGCGAATGAAGGAGTTGAGGCATACGCACTCGATTGGTGAGTATGTGGAGGAATTTTTTGGGTTGATGCTCTAAATCAATGACATGAGCGAGGCAGACCTTCTCTTTAACTTCATAGACAACTTGCAACCATGGACATACCAAGAGTTGCAAAGGTGGAGAGTGAAGGACGTTGCTACAGCACTCACCATTGTGGAGACGCTTGTCGACTACCATAGAGGTGAGTCTTCGAGACATATTGAAACTCCTTACGACCGCGATAGTAGTGAAGAGGAGGATAGACCTCCGCGTCATCAACGTCCCTATAATGATAGAAATAGGAAACGTGATGACCATCATAGGGGGAATAATAGGAAAGAGTTGCTGCCCAACTTGAAATACTTCTTGTGTGATGGTCCACATTAGACGCGAGATTGCCCAAAGAGGCACGCGTTGAGTGCTATGCTCCAAGAACTTAAGGACACACAGGAGTCGACACGCATGGGTGCTTTGTAAGTCCTCAATTCCTTGATGCAAACCTCCGCACCTCTCAAGCCACTAGATCGATCATTGATGCACTTGGAGGCTCGCATCAATGGCAAGACCACAAGGGTGTTGGTCGATACGGGTGCCATGCATAACTTCATTGGTATGAGTGAGGCCAAGAGGTTAGGCCTACGTCTCAAGAAGAGGCGAGCACGGATCAAGGCGGCAAATATGAAAGTCGTACCCGTTAATAGAGTTGTTTGTGGGGTTGAGCTGCACATGGGTCCTTGGAGAGGTAAGGTTAATCTTTTCGCAGCTCTCTTGGATACTTCAGATATAGTGTTAGGCATGGACTATTTGACACACTATGATGTGATGATATGGCCTCGGTGCAATGCGGTTTGCATCTCGGAGGGTGGTCCATGCATGCTTTCCACCGTAGCCGTACCAAGCTCTGACAGCATGCATCTAGGGGTGATGCAATTAAAGGAGGATAGTAAAAGAGTGTGCGTAGAGGAAGGCTACACAAAGGGAGGCAAGATGGCGAATGGGGTTGTCAAGTACACGGGTACACAAGCAAAGGCAACCAAGAGGCATGGTAAACAGGCGAAGGGAAGGCAGCAACATGGAGGTAAGACCGCTTGCTCATAAACATTAGTGCATCCTCGAAGACTCGACGAGGGCATCACGGAATCAGGTGGGGGAGGATGTCACACCCCCCATGACACGCGCATGGTTTTGCACTGAACTTGCTCAGAAGTGCGCCAAAGAATGGGATTTCAGGGTAAGTGCCATGGTAATTTGGGATCCCCGTGTCAAGAGGGATTCAATGGTGCAAAGAATAAGTGTGGTGTTCTGAAAGTTTTCGACAGATTCTATGACGTTCCGGAAGGATCCGAAAGAATTTGAAAGGTGTAAAAAGGGTGTGAAAGACTCAAAAAGGCTCCGAAAGAATCCAAAAGGTGGCGAAAGATGATGGAAGGCCGCGGAAGGTTCCAGAAGCATAGGAAAATATCTTGAGTCTAAGATTCTCTAGAGATGTCTGGGGTAGTGTAGACTTGTCTTATGTTATCTAGGATTGTATGGATATCTCTAAAGTTACTTGGCCAACAAGTAGGCTTCTAAATGTCTAGGAAAGATCTAGAGTGCGAATGTTCTAGACACTTGGTTGGCCAATAGGATAGTAACATGTGGCGGAATGTTAGCCACACATTAAGGAGGTGCTTGCCTATAAATAGGGGTCAGCCCTCATTTGTAAAGCAAGCCATGCTAAATCATGCTAGACTCATATGTTCAAGAGTCTTACAAGCCTTGTAAAACTATCTTGTGGATAGTGAATATTTCCTCACCCAAATCTCTCATGTCCTTGTTCTCTTTCGCTTGAACCTCTCTTATAGCAGTTAAGGCTTACTTAGGTACATTTTGAGGTGTGTTAGCGCCTAAGGCCGCATAGTCTCCGCTTGTGAAACAATAAGGCTGTGGAAACGAGCTTTTGGTCAACCGCATGCTGGACTAGCTTGTAGGTGGAGCAAATACAAGTCAACACAATATTCACAGAAAGAGAAGATCATATAATTCTGGTCGACGTAAAGACAAAATGTTAGGAAATAAAGCCCATTCTGATCATAGTCGTGCTAGAGAAAGAAATAAAAAAAAGGAATGACAATTGAGGGACTTTAATGGTTGATTGTCATGGTCGAATAGGAGAAGCTCCAAATATTACTAGGGTAAGTAAAGCAACAGAGAGACAAGAGCGAGAGAGGCATACCAAAATTCCATGCCTTTCCCTCCTTCCCCACATATTCCCGGCTGAGTCTAATCATCCATAACAAATATAAATTTTACTAGTGAGCTGGAAATCGATCGATTTTCGGCATCAACAGTCATCCTAGAGGAAAATTTGGGGCTACTAAGGGGCTTAGACAAGGTGATCCCCTTTCACCCTTTTTGTCATTTTGGTTGCTAATTGTTTAAGCCGTCTAGTTGACAAAGCTATTGAAATTAATCTTGTAGCAGGTTTTTCCAATGGTAGGGAAGGCATTGTGATTTCTCATTTACAATTTGCTAATGATACAATTTTTTTTCATTCAGGAGATGAGCAAAAATTTTTAAATCTTCACTTGGTTTTGGAAACATGTTCTAGTGTTTCTAGTCTCAAAATCAATTTATCCAAAAGTGTCATTTTAGGGATAAATTCTCAAGAGGATAAAATTGATCTCCTAGCAAGAATTATTGGTTGTAGAGTGGGTGGGTGCCCTTTGAAATATTTGGGCTTACCATTAGGCGGCAATCCCAGAGGTGAGTCTTTATGGGCTCCTATGGTTGGAAAGATGAAAAAAGACTAAAATGTCCAAGCTCTCCTCTCAAAGGGAAGGAGACTTACAAGTAGTTTTATCGAGCCTTCCAACTTATTTATTATCTCTTTTCTAGATTCCTATTAAGATTGCTAATAGCTAGAGAAATCCATAAGGGACTTCCTTTAGGAGGGTGTTGGAGAAGAAGAGCAAAGTCATTTAATCAGCTAGAAGAGTGTTTCTCAGTCTCTAAGCAAAAAAGGGGTAAGGGTGGGTAACCTTATTAAGGGGAATATGGCTTTTTTAGGAAAATAGCTGTGAACATTTCCTAAGGAAAGAAACTCTCTTTGGCATGCTGTTATACGCAGCAAATATGGACTCCAAGATAATGGGTGGGATTCTAATGTTGCTTTAAGAGGTTCAAGTAGTTGTCTTTGGACTGTTATTTCTCAAAGCAATAGTCATTTTCTCATTAATGTGAGCTTTGTGCTTAGAAAAGAGGATAACATCAGACTTTGGGAGGATCAATAGATAGAAAATTCTCTTTTATATATTTTATTTCCAAGACTTTATGTGACATCCCTAATTTGTAAGTGTGTGACTAACCTTCATTGCATTATAATGTGTGAGTTATTAGTATTATTAATTATGTGTAGGCATGGAAGTGAAGTGTTATTAGGTAAGAGATGGAAGGACTATGTAGGAGGCTTAGAAATTTGGGGGACTAAGCTGAAAATTTTGTTTGTTTGGATAAGTATATAAGAGAAGGGGTTTAGGAGATGTATAGATTATTGTTTATTTGGTTCTTAGCTCTAAACCTCAGCTCTCATCCCTTCCCCATAATTTTGCCATCAAATTGAGGAAGAAGAAAGAAGAAGGAGGCAAGATAGAGGTAAGACTTAACTCCTTCTTCAACCTCTTGTATTATTTCATTTGTTTTGGAGGTAATTGTTGTGCTATGACATGATTAATGGTATTTTTGTGTTATGCATATTCTGAAATCTATTAGAAAGCATGATTTTATATGAGTTGTGAAAGATTTAATAAGGGTGGATGATGATAGGGGTTAGAAGTGATGATAGAGTTTAAATTCTGCAGGGCTTCTATACTCAGTAGTGTTAAGTATGAAAATTCTCCAAAATTCTAGGGTTATTTTCTGGCTTTGAACTTTTTATATAATAAATTAGACATGTCAAGGATTTCATAGAATTTTGAATGACTTAAAAATTCATAGAGTGTGATTTATAGTGAATTTTTGAATTTACTGAAACAGAATTAGACTTACCCTGTTTTTAAGCAGAGCAAAAGGAATGAATTTTAATTGGGGATCAAATCTTCATAAAAACTTCAACTTTTTGGTATACAAGGCATTGAACATGTTTTCTTTTGAACTGAAAATTTTCATGGACTTTGAAGCTTTGTACGAACTGTTGTGATTTTTCAAAGTAGAGTTTGAAAAACTGACATTTCCAAACTTTAGAACAGAGTAAGCAATATAAATTGCTTTTGACAAACATACACTCTTTAAAAAGCTGTGATTTTTGGTATGATGACTTTTATATGTGTCTATTACTATATTGAAAAATTTGGTAAAGATTTGATTATTGTGAAATTTTGTAAAATTCTTCAAAGTAATACTGCTCGATTAAGAGACTTGTAGACAAGATTTTTGTTTGAAAAAACTAATGGGTTTCAAGGGGCACATAGCTTTATTTTGATCCCATAAATTTCATGAGATATTGCATATGTGTTTATTAGATGTCCATGGAATTTGGTGAGAATTGGGACAAGTAGCCTCCTAATACAATTACTCAACCATGTGTTTAGTGTTGAATTGTTATGGAAGTCTTTTTGGTGGTTAAGTATTTGCTGGCCCTTAAGGAACTTGATGATTTCTAGGTGGAAATCAAGATTTCACAGTGAAGTGAATCAGTTAAGTAAGCTAACTTATTCTGAAGACATAATAAATTAATTGTTTGTGTTTTGAGGTATATTGTGCTATGTGATTTCTATTGAGCATTGACGTTTTGTTAAGTAATTTCTATGGTTGTTATGGATGGAAAAACTTGATTGTAAGTTTGTGTTTATGAACTTGAAATGTGAAAGCATAATTTAAATTGTGATGTGGTATGAAAATGGATAGTATGCCTATGATTTTATTAGGTGATGGCATTGAATTATCCACATGACTATGAAATGTGATTGTATGGAATTGTATCTATGGTTTGATATGTGAATGGCATAGAAATGTGCCTACGACTTTGATATGTGTTTGTCCGAAATTGTGCTTAAGGCTTGATATATGATGGCCTGACAATAGGCATATGGCTTTTATGTGTGATGGCATGAAATCTGTGTATATGGAAATGATATGTGAGAAACTATAAAAATGAAGATTTATACCTAATACTTTGGGGACTAAATTTTGATTGGATGAATTAAGTACGGGGCCACCTCTTAGGATTATGTGGGGGTCATCTCTTGAAGGTTATGAAACCACAAAGTGTCACACACAATGCAAAGTACCACGTGTGGACTGTTTTAATTGATAGCATAGGGGCCACCTCTTGAAAGTTTCGAAAACCACAAAGTGCCACATGCAGATCGTTATGAGCAATTTCACGGGGGCCATCTCTTGAAATTGTGTAGGTGCCACCTCTTGAAGGTCATATGGACCATAAAGTGTCACACATAATACAAAGTGCCACGTGTAAACCATGGTGTGATATATGTGATATATTTACCTAAGATTTTGTGGCATAGAAATGTATGAAGGCATGGTATGATATGTGTTGTGCCATGAAAGTAAATTGCATGCCAAAAACTTTAGGACATGGAATGCTTATTGTATGATTGTTGCATGAAGGCCACCTCATAAAATTGTGCAGGAGCCATCTCTTGAAAGTTATGGGAACCACAAAGTGGCATGCACAATACAAAGTATCACATGCAAATATGTGATTGATTTAATGAGGGGAGGTCCGAACCATGTGTCTCCTTGCATAGGATTCGGTAGCATGGACCCAGTATCACTCGGATTGTCGGACTAGCCTCACATATGTGATATATGTGTACACTTGTGACAACATGTGAAATATGTGTACACTTGTGATTATATGTGACATATATGTCCCTAAGGTTATATGCAAATGAAATATGAGTATATGTGTATGTGTGATATGAATGACCCGAAAAGGCATATGAGACTTGAGACCTGTACATGCATATAGGTATGTGTGATAATATTGGCCTGAAAAAGGCATACGTAAATTGAGACAGGTACATGTGTGTCTATATGTGTAATGAGAATGGCCTGAAAAAGGCATATATGAAAATGAGACCAATATATGTGTTTATGTTAAGTAAGGAAAATGGCCTGAGAAAGGTATATATGGCATGAAATTAGTAAATGTACGAGTGTGTAAGGGATGAAAATGAGATAAGGATGGTAGGCCAAAACAGGCAAAAGGCACAGGCGGGCAAGTAAAGTTGTGTAGAAGCGCCACCTTAATTGACCTAAACCCTCATGGACAGATAATTGGCGCAGGCACGCAACTCCTTCAGCACCAGAGCGCCACTCTAAGAATTTAAAAAACCATATTAACCTAAGACTTGGCATTGCTGCGCGAGTTCTCTCACGTAGGAGCGTGACTGTTGAGATCTGTACAATGTTGTCTGACTTATGTAACAAGTAACTAATTTCTTGTAAAACAAGAAATGAATAGTAACTATATTAGTATTTGAATTTATGTGAACTATTTATTATTAATGATTACACTTAGCTTACTTACTGAGTGATTACTCGTTAGTTTATTATGTGCCTCAGGTGACCGATAGTGTGATAAACAATGGAGGATCTTAGCATAGTGACGACGGAGTTCCCTTGACAACCATAGACCGCTGCAACATTATTTTTGTATAGTTCTTGATTTGTGTATATCGAATATTATGTATATAATGATATTGTGGTTGCGAATTAGAACTCTGGTTATTCTGAAATCAAAATTCAGATTTTGCTATAAAACATGAAGTTCATTGTTTAGAATGACTGTCTGTAGTTGCATTCTAAATCTATAGTATTTGGGTTGTCACACATTATAGGCTGTCCAGCCCTCTCATCAATGTCATTGGAATTTTAATTTCACAAGGAATTTGAACGACAGAGAAGTGGCTGTCCAAGCTAATCTTCTTGATCTTCTCGAGGGTATTTCTCTAAATCAAAGTGAGCTAGATACAAGAGCTTGGAATTTGTCAAAATCAAGTGAATTTTCTTGTAAATCTTACTTTAATTGGCTTGTGGATGACTCATCTATTTCTAATTCTAAACCTTATTTGAAGATTTAGAAAGCAAAGGTTCTTTGCAAAGTTAAAATTCTAGTGTGGTCCATCGCTCACAAGAAGATCAACACTAATGATATTCTACAAAAAAGAAATCTTAAAAGATGTTTGTCTCCTCAATGGTGTATTATGTGCAAGAAAAAATTTGAAGGTAGTAATCATCTCTTTTCTTCACTGCCCTGTCACTATGTGGTTATGGAGCTCTCTTTTTTGTAAAGCTAAGTTGAGTCAGGCTACACCAAGCTCTTGCCTTTCTTTATTGGTTGAGAATCATTGTGCCCTTGGGAGAGGTAAAAAAGCCCTTGTTTTATGGAACTGTGCAAGAATGGCTATTTTATGGGTGCTTTAGTTAGAAAGGAATTGAATGATTTTTTATGATCATTTGGAAGATAACATGTCCTTTCCATGGGATAGAGTTCAATTATGGATATCTCTTTGGGTTTCAGTGTCTTCGGAATGTCGGGAAATTCTATCTTTCTTCATCTATCATAATTGGGAAGCTATCATCTCTTGAGTTTTTTTTCTTTTTCTTTTTTTGATTGGGATGGTTTAGGATGTTTTGGGGATGTTTCTTGGCTGTTTTTTATTATATTGATTGGTTTTTTAAGTGATTCTAAGATATTTCTTGCTTTTGTTTTTGTTTATGCTAAAGAACATCTTGTTCTTTTTTCTTGTAAATATTTAAATCTACACTTAACACAATTCTTCGTTTCTTATTAAAAAAACATACAAGAACAAATTTCACATAAAAATCTTTAAAAAAAAAAAAGCTCTCTATATATAAATATATATATATATTTGTTTCATGATTTAGATTTTTTCTTAATTTCTTTATTGACATAGTAATTTTTATTTATTTAAATTATGATGTATTAAATTAGATTTATATGATTATAATTTTACCCCCAAAGTCTCAGACATTTTAAACCTAACGATGTTAGTGTGTATTCTGTCTAGCAGCAAGGATGTCTGTGTGCATTTCTGAAAGGGGAGGGATTTTGGGGAGCTTCACCAAACCTAAGGGGGTTTTTGGTGACTTCCCCTAATCAATTTATACTAATATAAATCTGTCTTGTCCCATATCTTCACTGTTAAATTCATTTCACTTCGAGGAATGGCTTGTTCAAATCCCTACCTCAGTGGCCTCTTAGCACCACACAAACATTTCCTCATCTCTCAACTCACAAGTTTCAAGAACAAGAGGCATTTTGTATCTTTATTTAGGTTAGTTATCCGTTTGTTAGCCTTTTTTTTTTTCAATTAATGACTTAACTGATTCTTAGATTGACTTATAGGATTTTAAGTCAAGACTTTAATTTGATTTTTAACTTCAATTTAGTGTCTCTTTGTGCAAATTTATTATTAATACATTTGAAATAATAAATTTGATTTCTTCTGTGATATTGAAAAGTGTTCCATTGTTTTGATAGTAACTTGACTGGGTGTTATCATAGTTTCTAAAAAACGAGGACTTAACATTACTTTATTTATTTTTCTCGGTTAATTACAATGAGATTTAGTATCCGCCGAGTAACCTCGCACAAGAGGCAATTAAATTACTGCCACTTGAAGCTCCTTCCTCCACACACACAATTAAAACAATTTTTTTAGAGGACAGGCGTGAAGGCAGTGCAATTTGCAAAGTCAATAGTCTTTAGAGTCACAAAAATATATTCTATTTATATGAAAGCAAGGGTTAAATATTATTAAACTTTGTTCTACTTGTTTTGTTCGCCCAATTTTTTTTTTTTTTTTTACCTCTAACATGATAACGATAGTACAACTTGTTTACACATCTCCATCAGTGGTTTGCAAAAGAGAAGTCTTTTGACTGGTTGATGCCGAGCTACAATCTTCAACCTCGAGATCCATCTTCTTCTCTTTCATTTGTCCCCACATTACTGTATAAAATCCAAGTGCAATAACAACTGATCCAATCACACTGCATCCACATTCAACCGCACTCTGTTACTCTCACTCTTTCATAACTTGATACACAAGACAAAGCAAATGTTTGAGTCCTATGCCCTTGAAAGGTGGATGAGATCTCCTCTACTCAAGGCCACCCAATCATTTCACCAAGTGGCTGATCATATATTTGTATATACAGCTATCAAATTGTTTTTATTATCTAAAATTGGGTAGATTTGGTTTTATAACTTTACCATAAATATGACAATCACTAACTGGATGCATGAACTTACAGCACATATCTATATCCAAGACTTTTCTTTTAAGATAAAAAGCCTGTGATATAAAGTTTTATAAATTTAACTTTTTATTGTACTAAGATACCATTAAATGAAAATTTTCGATTCGTACCTGCCCAAATAAAGAGAGGAACCCAGGAACACAACTGTGAGGAGCACAGCAATGGCCATGCCCAAGGGCTTGAAAATGGTTACATAGATAGGGCCTTTCTTGTGCAAGCACCAAGTATGAACAGCAATGCGGAACAGACTCCCGAATATAGCCTAATTAAAATAAACTCAAATTAGTTACTGAATTGAATGTTCAAGGGGAAACAAATGCCACACCCCAACACGTAAAATTAATTAACAGGGTGAGATAATAAGCATATTTGTATACTTCGTATCTTGAAAGCATATCAATCCATAAACATTTTGAAATAGACCAAACAATAGAGACTGGAAACCATAGTTAATGTTATATCTGGAGTTGAGAGTTGTCACCGTGCAAATAATGGCCATTATTTCAACAGTAGTGGTCAATTTCCATGCGCTGGGATTTCTTTCAACGATGAGGGAGAATACTGTAGCTTGGATCGTTAGAAAGAATGTACAAAAGAAGACAATGGTCATTTCTTCTGGGTACTTTTTAACAGTGGCTGCCTGCAAGTATAAAAACACCCAAGAATATTTATACGATCCCTTGTCAATAGACAGGGGATGATCCATCAATTGTGTCGTGTTCAACCCAACATTTTTTTATTCATGCTCGGCCAAACTCGACACTGACACCTGAACCAGTCTATAGGATGATGGCATCCAGTTAATTTGGGCCTAATATTTTGAGGGCCAGATGTTACATGTCTACTCAAAACTCTAGTAGAAGGGTGTTGGTGGATTTTAATTGTTTTACCTGAGTAATGTTCCATGTTGCAGATGAAACAGAAGTGAGAACAAGGAGAAGACCTCCAACGATCCATTGTGATTGTTGTGAAATATGCAGGCGATGATGAGGAGAGTTAGAAGTTGATGAACCCATCCAGAGCTCCGGACCCTTATATAGAGTAACTACGAAGGCTCCTGTTACTGCTATAATGGCACCCAAGGATTTGGCTTGACAGCTTGATCTTCTTAAATCTAGCTTCTCCATCCTAATATTAATTCCGAAATTTATTAACGAATGCTTTCATTAATTCATAAACGAAAATTAGGAAGAGAAAAGAGATGATTTGGCAAATTTGCAGTCAACCAAACACAATTGCCAAATGATTCCCAGACGAAGCTTATTAGTTGTAATGTTCAACTTCCCCTTTTTGATTTAGCTTGGCACAATATATGCTTTAGTATATTCTTAAGGCTTATTTCTTTGAGGGCCTTAGCTGCTATATTGATGCATACATATATAAAATCCATAAGTTTAGTGTATGATCTTAAGAGATCCAATCTAGCTACCTGAATATGATTGCAAGCAAGAAAGTAAAGACAGGAATTAGATTAGCCATAGCGGATGAAAGAGTTGGGGAACTGAATTTAATGCCTGTATAATATATCATTTGGCCCGAGCTCCTGCAAAAAGCAGATGAAATTGTCTTAGTTATACAACTACCACAAACACATGAACTTGTTTGTGCATGTGTGTGCATGTATATGCATACATATATGCTAGCTGGGTTGTGAGTAGATAAAGCTTACATTATCAGGCCAAGAAGGAAAAATCTAACAAGAAGTGAGAGAGTGAGAGGAGGCCGCTTGTTTCTGCAAGAAGAGAGAAAGATATACGTGATATGGTGCACATGCACAAGAAAATCAAAGTCTAATAATTAAGCTAAAAATGGTAAAAGAAGTGAACCTGTGAAGGAGATAGTAAGGAAGAAGTAGGAGGGTAGCGAGGGCATTGCTGTAGACAACTGAAACAAAATTGTTCATTCCTTGGGTCAAGGCTGCCTTGCTTATTACTGATAGACCAACGTCTGTGCATTCAACTGTTATCATTGCAACAAACGGAGCTATGTCCTGGTGACATAATGTTAACCCCATTTCTCCACCGCCAACGCTGTCTCTGTCTTTTCAATACTCTGTGTTTGTGGAGGGAGAGGGGGGGAAGAGCGTCTATTCATTATCGTATTCTTGACGTTGCTCTCTTAAAGTACAATAATTGTGTGACCCCATGACATAATCTATCTCTATTTGAAAAAGGAATGTACAATGGGCTTGGAAATAGTCAAATAAATCCACTATTTCGTAGAGCAATAACATCTAATTTATATCGATTTTTATATTTTAAATAATATGATTTTTTTTAATTTAAAGTCTTGAAACAAACCATGTAATAAACATTAATGGATATCACGTTAATTAAAATATAAAATATAGGGTATAAATTTAAAATAACTAAATGGTACTACTCATATCATACTTCATTTATACCCCCATTATGTATAGGTTAATCGGTACAATGGATTCATAAATTTCATTGCTAATAAACGTTTTCTAATTGCCAAAAAAAATTCTTTAAATTAATCAGAAATAAAAATTCATAATAACTAATTTATGTAATTCACAAGAGATATCTAAGATATATAATTATCATATTATTTATTAAAAAATTATATTTATATTTACATTTTTACCTTTTTATTTAATAATACAACATTTAATAGCACAAAAGAAAAGTAGTGTAAACTTACTGGATCTATAATTCTGAAACTATGGAATATTAATAAAATTTTAAAAAAAATTCAAAGGAGTCCATAATAAGTCGCTTGAATGTTAATGTAGTGCTCCAATCAATGAAGCAATCAATTAAAAATTCTAAAGAACAACTATTACAGACGCCCGAAAAGGACTCTGCATAAAAGAACAATCACGCAACCTTAATAAATTGGCAAGTCGTATTATCACATGAAAAATTTCACATCACAAACAACTACCATCTCACATCACAAACAACTACTCCAGCTAATATAATTAAAAATCCCCCTCCAAAAAGATAATAAATAAAAGCATCTAAAACGAATCTTGTCTCCCCACATTTCCTAGAAGTTTCAAAATTCCACCCACATTCTTCCAAAATACCATTGTTCCCCCTAATTTGAATTTACACTTCAATCCAAGTGAAATGTCTTTTAAAATATATACATTTAACAACTCCCTCGTTTCCTTCTAAAAAAGTGTTAAAGCTGATTATCTTAATATTTTTCGGCAGACTACATTCCACCTTAAGAGTTAGAGGAGTGTGATGTTATACAGCTCAAAATTGTATACCAAATCACAGATTTAAATAATATGACATTAATTTAAAACTATCACATAATTAATTAATCACATGCTATCTATATTTGACAATTATTCATTATATACACATAATTTGAGATGTAAACTGGATGAGTAGTAGAATTTAAGAGCATTTTAATCTCTCGTATTTTGGTGCAGAATCACTATCAAATGTCTGTCCTTCCACCATTTTGGAGAACTTCCAAAGCTCTAGGGCCAGAAGTCGAAACACATGAAGCAAAATCTACTTTTAAAGTTCGTCCACGAAACCAAAGCACGTTCCTCTATGATAACTGGCTCTTAGCAGCATCACTGTCCTCACATTTATCGCTTTCACCTACGCAAAACCCACCGCCCATTTGCATGTAATCTTTAGAGCTTTGTGCCTCAGAAAAGGGATCCTCATTCTGTCTCGCACTTGCCTGACCGGTTTCATCTTCCTCGGTGCAAAATCCACCTCCCCTTACAAGATAGTCTCCAGAAATTCCCTCAGGCAAAGTATCGCCTGCTATAAGTTTTTCCTTTCCACTGGGGCCAGCAGCAGCATCTCCACATTTGCCAAGGTTCCTATCTTGTTCCACTGCCTCTACATTATCATCAATTTCAGGGTCACTCACACTGTAATTCACGGGCTTCCGTGACCGTCTTGACTGGAAGATACAAAAATAAGAATAGGAAGGAAAATTAATACATTACAAATTATTTTATTCAAATCAAATAGCATCTCAGGTATTCAACGTTCAATTTTCAACTTAGGTGTTCAACGTTCAACGTTCAATTTTCAGTATCAGTAATAAACCATTTGTAAAGATCAGACCAACCTTAGCAAATCTCAAGTCAAAATCTCATTTTCTTATCCAAAAGTATGGAGGAGGACTCATACAAAAACTGCTCGTCAGATTTATCAAACCAATTTATTGGCCATATGAATGGCCATTCCGTAATTGGTAATATGGCATTCCTAAATACATTTCAAGTAATAAACCTAATTTCATCTATTTTGAATTGAACGACCAAAAAATCTTCGAAATTATCCCCAAAGAAAGAAGTCAGACAGCCAGTCTCCCAGTAAAGTTAATTTCTATTTCTGTCACAATGAGACATATACTACTTGACTAGAGGGAAAGAAGACTTCCCAATCACGGCCAAAGCCAGACAATCAGAAGCCCCTTTACACTGACCAGAATCCCTCCCTATATTCCCCCTGTATATTTCTTTAAGCAGGGGTCCTCCCCTCATACTGGTAAAGTTATACCTCATATTATATACACATACATCAACTTAAATAGGGGCCAGCCATTAATAACACTAGATATGATAAAAATTGACCTAAACCATGACTCCAAGCAAATTACACCAAATCAAATTTTCAGTTGCTTAACCATGACTCCAAGCAAATAACACCAAATCAAGTTTTCAGTTGCTTATGTTTTAATGTAAATTATAATACCATACTTCCTCACATATAAGCAGAATAATATGAGGGCTCAGCTTACCATTTGTACTTTCTGTGGCCCTTCTAACTTCTTGGCATGAAATTCCTGCTCATTATTGCCACCAGCGCCATCACATGAGCTGGTTCCAAGTGGTTCGGCACAAAGCTTTTGTCTTCCCCTTCCTTTTCCAACTCGCTGGTCTCTACCTCTCTCATTCCCACATGACACTTTATTGGCATTTTGCTGATCATCAGCTGTTATACTTTGCTCAAGATTCCCCGTTTTGGATGAAACAGACTTTTCAGGGACCTTCCTTTTCCTAAACTGCTTAGGAGTTGATTTCATATTCTGAGATCCAGCAACACTTCCCTCTGAAGCTTTCTCTGACCTGCTATTTCCACTTTCAAGACCATCAACTCTTCTCTTCTTTCTCCTTTTAGGAACTTCATGCTTAGCCTCACCAGTCAACTCTGAGGATCGGTTTCCAGTTATTGCTTTAACAGCTTTCTTAATTCTCTTACTACGAATTTTTGCAAATCTTTCATTGAAAGTGTAAAATGCTTCCAGTCTTAGTTGAGTCTTCATAACACAAGCAAGTTATCAGCATGCCAGAAGAAATAAATGATTGGAAAAAATAACCAAAGGGTGAATATCCAGCAAAAAGGATTGCCTAGAAAATGAGCACCTATTCATTCTAAAAGTCTTTATTAAGTAGTGGTACTAGAAGGCCCATGGATGTACATGTGTGCCCGTGAATGTGTATGTGTGCACCCATGCATGTAGGTTGGGGGAAGAAGGACATAGGCCTCTACCTCTCGTTTTTCATACTCTTTCAAAACAGGTAAGAGCAACTCATCTGACTTCTGACTTCCCCATGCAAACTTATCCCAGCAAAATCTGTATAAAACAGTAAAGATAAAAAAAAAAAATCAAACATTTGTTTTTAGTTAATAAAATATTCGGATCTATGTCCACCCTGACTTCAAGATAGTGTAAGCCTAACTCATAATCTTAAGCATATTTTGAGGAAGAGATGTCCGTTATCCCATTAAGAGTGGAAGAGGCAGTTACAAACATGGACCGCCTAAGTTCATGGGACAAAAGGAGGCCTTTCCCTAACAAAGTAATTAAAACCAGATCTCATTCAAGCATGGGAAAAAATTAAATAAATAAATTTTAAAAATAAGGGAAAAAGCTGGAAAAACCTTTTAGCTCAAATTTTAAAAAGCCTATAGCATGGGCAATGCCTTAAGATACCACATGTAATCAAACCCAAGCCTGAGTTTAAAATCCAATGATATGACCCACTAAGAAGCTAAATAAGGCACCAGCTAAAAATCCCCATAATTTAATAAGCAGCATGTTAAAATCAGTCAGAAAAAACCAATAACTTACATAAATCATGGTAAGTTCAAAAACAAAATATGTCAGATGCCTCATAAAACCATCTAGGTTAAATCGACAATTGATGGTTTACAGGTAAGAAATTATTTTTAAGTCATGTAAAGAGTAAAAATTTTGACTAAAATGATTAAGAACCCTCTTACTTCAATAATATTATCCCACTTTTACCCATAGAAAGATACATCATTATGATAACATTATACTATTAGAAGCCATATCCATGAAAATCAAGAGCTAAATAGTACAAGATACTTACTTGCGAAGGACAAAGAGGTCTGGCTTTCCCCACGAGAAAGGCTCAGTCGACTTATCCACTTGTGGAGAAGTATATGCTGAAATAACTGCTTCACTTGGAAAAGTAGAAGGTATATGCCAGTTCTTGCTCACATTTCTCTACAGATTAAAATTTGATGGCTCAAAAACTAATAGAGAAGTGAAAAATGACTGTTTCCACAACAGTAAAATACTTAAAATGGAGATGTGGTATTTACATGATTATCCATGAAAATCTTCTTCATTTTTTGGCCATGTTCAGAGAGTCCTTCCATGTTATTTGCGTGATTCATATCATTGTCACCAACTTTTGATCCTCTTTTCCTCCCATTTGATCCAGTTTGTACATCGACCTTTCCAAGGATGTTTGGATCAGGTGATTCAATCCATTCCCGGAATTTATGAAGGCCATCTTCTTCAGGGAATGCATTTACAACCTCAATGGCATTGACAATACCAATTCCACTGCACCAAAATACATCCAATATCCAAATAATTATATAAACAATTGAGCACACCTACCTAAGAAGGCAGACAAGCATTTTTACTTCCACTACTAGAAACACAATAACACCCACAGATTAACATTCCCCAATTAGTAGTTCTTTCAAATGAATTTGATCAGGATAACAAAAATTAAGGATATTGGTCATTATTTTCAAATTAATTTCTAAAATACAAAATTAATCTCCCCAACCTCTAGCATTCACATGCAAAACATCCTAAAATGTTGTCTCCATTGATGGCATAGGAGGCAAAGTTGGTGAGTGCATACGAGGTGGTGGAGCTTGTGGATCTGCTAACTGTACTCAAAGAAGTTATTGGCTGACTAGGAGGTGGTGCTGTTACTTTTGACCAGCCATACAAAGAAGGCTCTAGAGGTGGTGGTGGCATTGGTGGTTGTGGGGGTGAGATGGTTTTGGAGATGGTAAAGGCAGTGATCAAGGTATTTTTCTGGCAATAATAATAAAGTGAAACTGTTATGTGGTGTATTTTTGCGTGTTGAGATCTCCAAGTCTAACGGCCATGCAATAATTATAATCAACTAGTACAGGACAGTTATCAAGGCATTTTTATGCAAAAAGTTATTCAAAATCAAATCAATACTTTCATCAAAATCTTGAAACACAAAATTCATTTCTCATTTTCAAAAATAGTTTTTTAAAGCATTACCAAATATGAATATTTTGGACCTAAAAATGTGTAAGACAGCAACATGACTAACATAAGTTCCGAAAGCTAAAACTGCCGTAGTAATTACCTAATCCCTTCAGTATAATCACTCCCAAGAAGCAGTGCCATGCGAATTAATTTTTCCCTGGTCAGACCTAGCTCCTTCTCAATGTCCTGAAACCAAAGGTGTATGAGAAACTCGATAGCATATAGACAACATAACATATGAATATCTAGGCAACTCAATTAGTATATAAACGACAAAACACTTATCATCTTCCAAAGCTGGGCTAAATTTTAATTAACAGATACCAGGCAAAAAAAATAATAATAATGATAAGGGATATACACATCAAGAAACAGGACAAAAACATCCTAAGGTAAATAGAAACTTTCTTCAACGCTCAGCCAGAAAAATCATCTACTTTTTATCACATCATAGCATAATTAAAGGGGAAAAAAATCCACAAAATAGGTACACAACCCTGATATGGCATCCTAATTTACAGAAATTACAAAAATTGACACCAAACAAGAAAGAGTCCAACAAAAACAAGCCCAAAACTAATGCATTCAAAACTCCAGTAAGGAACCCAAATATTAAAAGAAATTGAGATAAAGAGGAAGAAAAAAAAATTTCCATGTAGTTTTCTTGAAAAATCCAACAAAGAAAACATGGTAAATCAGAATATAAAATAGAGCAGATGTTTAAAATGAAAAAGAATCTAAGCACAATATAAAACATGGAGTAAAGTCTGCATCTTTCAGAAGTCCAAACCTGCATAAAGTATGTTTCCACATATTTGCGATCATCAAATATATTCTTGTAAACACTTCGACCTCCAAACAAGAAGACATCAGAATCATCAGTCACAACACCATCAACAAGGTTTGCAAGTTCCATATAAGCACATTGAGCTTCTGCTTCCATTGGTGCAATAATATAGGGTAATCCAAACATTTGCAGCAGTTCCTACCAAAAAAAAAAAAATAATAAAGCAAACAAATATGTTCTTAGTAAGAAGCTCTATGACACAGACCTTTATTGTATCATCAAAAAATGACATAATCATCTGGCAAACAAAAATTTAATTCCAACATGTGACACATGATATTTTATACAAAATGATGTTTAATAAAATGGGAAGATACAGTCATTATTTACATTCTTCTTGATCAAAAATATTATTAATGAAAGACTGCATTATCCTCACAATTCAATAGCATCAGAATTTGATGTAAATTGAATACATAAAAGCAAACTGCCAGCGAAAATACTATTGATAAACCAAGAAAATAAGAGCAATATACAGTAGACCAGCCCTGTCTTTATTTGACATAAAACTGCCATACTGACGAATACCTCCAACAGTATTAACTATTAGACGATGACTGCATATGGGATAAGGGACAGTGACATTTAGGAGAAAAAGTAAATACACCTCAAAATTCTATCTTTAATACTGTGGAGGACAACAAAACACAATGATAAAAACAAAGTACACACCTGACATTCTGCAAACATCTCACTGCTGACAGATTCTGAATTACGTTCAAGCTTCCTCTGTTGATCTTCTAGATCCATACATTCTTGATCTAAGATTAGCATTTCATCCTCCAAACTAGCCTCTGTGAAATCTACCTGCGTGTTTTCATTTTCCTTGATTTCAGATTTCTCTATGCTGTGCTCCCTACCACTGAAACCATGATTTAATTCATTCTGACATGATTCCACCACAGAACTGGAAGGATCACTTGTCACAATTTTTTGACAAGATGGTTCAGCTTCACAATCCTTTTTCTTATTATTGATCATGCTTGAGGGTTCAACTTCGTGTTTTCTTTCCTTCTCATTGATGAGAGCAGACAAGTCAGCTTCAGAATGATTTTTCTCACCGTCAACCAGAATGGTAGTAGACATGTTACCACCAGATACTATATCAGAACTATGAGAATTTTCCTCGGCACACCTTTTAGTACAGGTAGAAAGCCTATCAAGCCCTTTAGAATCATCAACACATTTCTCTTTAAGAAAGTGGAGCTCCTTCAGTTCGAAAGAAGCAACTGATTCCACAGATGGCGCATCTCTGTACAAAGAACTCTCCTCACTTTCACCTTGCCTTGATTGTTCAGGATGTGGACTGAGACATTTTTCACATGATTTACTTATCAGTATCACCTTCTTATCAGGATCAAGATCTACAGGATCAAGATCTACAGACAATTTCAGCTGACTATCTAAAGAATCAAGATCTTGGGAGTTACTTACTCCACCCACAGTACCCGTTTTTCCTAGTTCTTCGTCAACGTCAAAAATTGGTTCAACTTGTTGAGTGGCTACCTCACCCGCTACATTTGGTCCACCCATATTACTTTTTTCATCAAAAAGCTCGAGACCATCATAAGCATCTTCTCCAAAATCTACAGATTTCTCATACTGAGATGAAAAATTATCAGATTTCTCACCACGTAGATCCAGGAGACTTCTCCTTATTGCCTCTTGCAAATTAGTCTCTTCTTCCAAATGACCCCTAGGAACTGCTTTTCCTGACTCAGCAGGACATGAAGTGGAACTTTTTGGGGGACCACTAGGTCCTTCTTCCCATTCTACTTCACTCTCATCACTGATGTTGCCCTCCTTAACAATATGAGCAGGTTTATTTTCTGTAGCAACATCATTAGAAAGACCAGTACCTTTCCCTTCAATAATCCCTTCCTCCCAGTCACTGTCCGAAAATGAATCAGAAGACCGTTTCTTTGAAGGAGTATCATCAGCAGAAAAAATTGTTACTGGATCTCCTGAGACTAGACGAGCAAAAACATCATCATCATCATCAATACAATTGTTCTCACCATTTTCTTCAAATGATATCTCTATGATATTCTCATTTTTTGACATGGATGGCTTCTCTATCTCTTTCAACTTTACAGATTCACCATTACCATCTTGTGAAGCTTCTACAAACTTAGACTTCCTAGAAAAACTCTTCAGGGCCCTAACTTTATTTAAATCAGGCATAGACTCAGCATCTGCTATGTTGTTAGTACCTATTCCTTCATGCTCAATCTCTCTCATCATATCCAAATTCCTTTGTAAATCACGAGTCATACGAATTCCCATAGCTCTCACTCTACTGACTCGGACCCGCCCTCTCTCATCTAGATATGTCTCAACATTATCATCAAAAACTGCTCCCGTTTCCTCTGCAGCCAATCCAGTTACAGCAGCGGATTTACTGGTGGATGGAACAGTGACCATGGTATCTAAAGAATTAGAAGAATGCTTTAATGCTGTTTGTTGTTGGTCATCTCCACTACCCCTAACTTTACCAGATGCAAGCACTCTGTCATAAATAATTTACTAAAACTCAATACTCCAATTAAATTAAATTCATTCAAAAAAAAAATCTTTTGGAAAGACAAATCGTGCATCAGAGTTGGATTTAAAGTACACATTTGCTACTTGACTTACAAAATCAGTGGACAAAACACCAATTAAATTATTACTTACTGTTTGTCCCCAGTAAATGATGAAGAGAAGATAAATTCTCTGTTGGCTTCAGAGGCTATTCTTGAAGTCTGAATACCACCTACTCCTCTCCCAGCAGCAGCTTTCTGCACTTCATCAATCTCCCGACGGAAAGCAACAGTTTTGAGATAAGCCTGTATTTGTAGCTCAGAGAATTTCTCAGGAGCCTACATGTGAATGAAATAAACAATGAGATGAGTTCCTAGGGATCAAAGAGAAATATCTAATCATGTGGATAAATATTGAGCATTCTCTTAATATGACCTATTTACTTATGTGTTCTTTCTTCTCTATGTCACTATCATGGAATAACATAAAAAACTGCTAATATATAAAATAATAATAACAATAATTAATTTGAAACAAGTTATGATAAGAGATTCAAAGTACTTAAACATAAACTAATAGCCCTCTTTGCTTTGCTTCCCTGGCTCTAAAAAAGAGGAATATGCATGACGTGAAATAAATAAATAAAAATTTTGTTGTAATCAAATGAAAATCAGAAGTGTGCACGCATAAGCACCTTATTTGTTTCCAAATCAACCTTACTTAAAAGTTCTAAACCAATATCCTACATTTGTTCGTTATATCAAAACAGATCCAATGTAGAAATTCTCACTCTTTCTCAAACTATAGTCCAAATTCTAAAGAAGTTTCATTATAAAGGAATAAACAATTAGAAGACTTTCTAAAAAGACATGGCTAAAGCTGCGTTAATATTGATGGGGGTATGATTAATTCAATTACGAATCCTTTTATCTAAATCCCGAAAAGTGACTTATGACAGGCTTATTCCAGTTACCTTTTTTTTTCACACAAAAATGCACCCGATTGAAACCAAAGAAACTGGCTAGAATTAGTCGAAAAAGCTCCAAAATGCAAGGATCCATTCTGCTTTAATGCTACCATCTCATTAGTCTGGGAAGTCCTAGAAGATTCTCCCTAATTATGGTTCACTATTCCTGCTAAGTTATTCCCAAATGTAAAACTGGCACTATCCCTTTGTGAATCTAATGCAGACTCTTAGAGCATGGGCCTTGTTTCACCACTTAAAAGTGCTACAGTCATCAAAATTCCCCTTATGTTATCCATCACCAATGAATCAGCCTCCTGTAAATCATTCTTATTAGAGTTCTTGGATGCTTTTGGCAGAAGTTAAAAAACAAAAAAAACAAAAACAAAAAACAAAAAAAAAAAAGAAAAACACTAAAGTATTGTGGAAGTGTGTTGTTATGGCAGTGTTTTGGGTAATTTGGATTGAGAGGAATAGAAGATTGTTTGAACATACTACAGTGACAGACATTCAATTTTGTGGGATAAAGTTGGACTTTTAGCTTCTCTTTAGGCTTCAGTGACAGAAGAGTTTCATGAACTCTTTTCTTTTTTATTCATTTGAATTGGGAGAGAGTTTTGGGTATTACATATTGATTTGGAGTGTTTTTGGGTTTCCAAATGTATAGGATTGATTGAAAACCTTTCTATAGTTCTGTCTACTATTCAAGCTAGTCCTGCTTTCGTCAACTACTTGTCCTCTTTTGTACAGTTTTCAGCTAATAAAATTCATAGTTTCTTATAAAAAAAAAAAAAATCACTAATCAATCAGCAGTTTTTCACAAGGATACCACTATGATTGTTGGTCAGAGCAGAAGACATCAGTTAGGGAAGCACCACATGCACAATCTACAATCAGGAATTTATTCCCATTAACATGAAATATATACATATCAAAGCATTCAAAAACAGACCTTCCTGACTCTCTGATATTTTTGTCTGTTTTCTGCCATCAACCGCTCTCTCATCTGCACAAGAGGACATTAAATACTATCATCTTAACAAAATTACAAAGCAAAGACAGGGAAAGCTGAAAACCCTCAACTGACAAGAACCCATAGCTGCAACTTGTGCATATCAGGCTAAATATACACAATCCTAACCTGCACAAGAAGATCAAGTTGCATTGAAGGAGGCAGAGCAGCTAAAACAGCTGGATCAACATTTCCATGAATTGCTGGCTGCAAAACACAATTAGGTCAGAAAGGTCACTGAGACTAGCACAGAGGCCTAAATTTGAGCCCCAAAGAAAGAGAGCCTTAATATAGCTTCAACCAAATAAACACCCACATTTTGAAGACTGAATTTAGAAAAAGGAAATAAAACAAGCATCCAAAATATTCATAACTTTCCAATAACTTCTGGTTTGACGGACAAAAAAGTTGGCTTCAAAGTTCCAAAAATTTGACATGCAAAGAGACTGAAAAGTAAGTTTCTATGTTAAACCAGTACAACACAACATTAACATCAATCTTTACTAAGAAGATAAGAATTTTCAGTAGATAGCGAAAACTTACTAATATCATCTCTTCGTCTTCATCCTCATCCTCTTCTACACAAGGAAATGAAGCAGCAGATGCTGCTATATTGTTTGCTAGACTTCCATGTTCCTCTGCCACAATAGACGCTGCCAACCTAAATTAACTCATCACAATGACAAAAAAGATATAAAAACAAAAATACCAAAACAGATACATCAAGCTATCCACATAACTTCAACTGCATATACAGCTTACATCTCATCAAGCTTTTCACGATCATAACTCTTCAATGACACATGATTCCCTTCTGCATTAGTCCCCACAGTATCCACTTGATCCAAGTCATCAGACAAAATCTTCTTGCCCTTAGCATCATGCTTCTGCTTCACAATCAGAAATATTTCAGTTGCATCAATTAGCTACTCTCAGAACAAAAATAATGCATAGAATGAAAAAGCTTAAAATTAGGACTCTTGTGAACCAAAATTGCATGTACATGGAAACTCACCCGAACAAGAAGACTGTGCTGCATTGATGGTGGCAAAGCAGCTAAAACAGCTGGATCAACATTACCATCTATTGTTGGCTGCAAAACATGACAAGATTACATACAGAAGTCAAGAGTCTCACATGGACAGTGAATAGCAAAACAGACAGGTACCACCACAAGCCCCAGAGAATGTTTAATTCTCAAGTAGTTAGTTAAGTTCTAAAATATTTAGACCACGTAAATTTAAACTTATTCTCTATGGTTTAACTGGGTAAGGAAACAGATAATAGAAGTGTCGAGATACTCAAATGACTAGCATGTCAGGAACCCTATGAGCTTAAATTGTAGATTGTGCTTAAAACTTCCCAGAATTTCATTTAAAACAAAATGCTAATTGTCAAGATTAAAAATTATCAGTATCCACACAATTGACGCCAAAAGAAAACAAGTAATTTAAATATAGCATGTGCTTACCAGTATCATCTCTTCATCTTCATCACTATCCTCCTCAATGGGGTTTCCAGATGTTGATGCATTTCTACCTAAACTCTCATCCCTCTCAGCCACAATAGATTCTGGAAGCCTAAATTTAGTCATAAAAGTATAAATAAAATAAAGAACTGCATATTTGAAAATATCATAAGAACTACAATAGTGTATGCAGCTTACGATTCATCTATATTTCCCTTGTTGCCAGATGCCAAAACGGCATCATCTCTTACTAAATTACTCCCCATGTGAGCTATTTGGTCTGGCAAAATCTTAACCTTAGAAGCATTGTTCTGCATCTGCCTTTGATTCTCAAGATCCTTTGCCAATTCTTTCAGCCTCATTGCCTTGAGCTATTAGCAACAATCAAGCACAAACATATAAAACTCTGAATTAAACTTTATCCTGGAGCCAAGAACACAGAGAACAAGATTTACCACTTGAATACATAAAATGCATTCTTTCCACGATTTCATCTTAAACGTAAAACTCAGTTCGGTCTCCTTTCTCAAAGGGAGAGAGATTTTCTTAAGCAAATCTAGAGAATAAAATTAAACAGCCAGAAAAACTCAGCTCTGTTAACAGTGACCACAAACTAAACGCAACATATAAAATACTATGTCCATAAAATGTAAAGGAAAACAAAAGTAGACTCAACTAGTTTTCAAGTTTGTTATAAGCCTCTCCGAGAATGCTATGAGACGTATAAACATTCACCAAATTGATTAACAGCAACCTCCTCGAATAAAAAGCTAAACCAGTAAGATGTACAAGTATTCACTATGTTGATAAGCAAATATTAGTTACATGATTAATAAGCAGTTTCTCGGCGGTCTTGCGGATCTTAGCCTGGGCGTTCTCGCGCTGTCTGCGGCGAGCAATGACTGTGCGACGCTTGAGAGCCGGTGTTCCACCGTCGAAGACAAAAACTGGCTTTGTCTTTAGATACAATAACTTACAAATTCGGCGAAAAAACCCTATCAAATGCGCGTTCCGCACCATCTCTCCTTTCTCGTCTCTCATCGCCTTCATAAATTGGACCATCCATATGCTAGCGTCTGAAAGACAATATAAATAAATTAATGTAACAACATTTACAATTATTTATATGTCTTGTCTTGCACATAATCGACTTGAATGTTAGGGTTTAAGGATACCGATGGCCAGCTTTTTTCCAGCTAGGGTTTCAACGGACACGCGGCGGCCGACGGGGGCGAGCAGGTCCCAGAGACCGTGAACTCCCATTTTGCTCTAGTGGCCGTTGAACAAGATGGTTCGTAAAATGGGAAATCCTGTGATCTTCTGAACAGTGATTGCCGCCAAGAAGCTTATATAGTGAGAGAAATAGCATGAAGCGACGACGTATCAGTGCTTATTGAATATTAGGCAGTCAGCCCATGGGCTTAGACCCGTTTAGGGGAACTTTTTATAAAGATTTTATCCCACAGGTAAATTTTCACCTAATGATCTCTTGGATCACCTACTAACTATATCTTATTGCTTTCTATATTTTAATTATTTTTAATCTCTTTTTTTTCTTAAATACAAGGATGCTTTATAGTTTTGAAAATAACAAAATTATATTACTTGTATAGTTTTTTGTATGACATAGTTGTATAATTGTACGAGAGAGTCATGCAAAAAATAAAAAATAGATCTTAAATCTTTTGCATAACTATATCATGCAAGTTATACAATCATTTCGCTAAATAATTGTCAACAATATTACAAATGTAATTATTATATTGTATGACTAAGTCGTGCAACTTCACAACCTCATCATGTAAAAAAAATGACTTTGAAAATTTTGCACGACTCTATCATGCAATTTACACGGCTATATCATGCACTATATAAAAATGATATTTTATATTTTAACAATAAAAATGATATCAACATCTTTTTATAAAAAACAATAAGTCACAAATTGTTAAAACCAACAAAATGGTTAGATTTAGTTAAGGGACCCCAAAAGGGGGTCAAATAAAAAATACTACCTTATTTTTTTAGATCAATTAAATGCATGATAAAGTTTAGAAAGTGATTTAAAATTTAATAAAATCCTTTTTTTATAGCGCTTGTTCACCTAATCATAAAATATAATGACCTAACAAGATATGATAATTTGAATGTCAAATTTTCTACAAGTTAATGAGTAATTTTACTCATTGATTGTGATGAGTAGCCCAATACCCATCAACTTTCATTGACTTGTCAAAGGCCTCCTTCAATGTTTTTGATCCCATATGGATATTTTTATCTTTCAAATTAAACTTGACTAACCAATAAAAAAAACATTTTTTCACTAAAAATCAATATAATCCCTAAATTTGATTGTCTCTTTGATCCCTATATGTGTTCTATTAAATATTATTGGAGATAATTTTGAGCCCAGAAAAGCCTAATGATCAATCTAACATCAAGATCTAAAACAAAAGACAGTTGAATTATGAAAGATGATAAAAAACCCATCAGCTTTCGATCCACAAGAGAAACTAGGCCCAAACCAACGTCTAACTCATCACATCACATGATAGGAGAGATATACTACAAGAATCCCATATCACAAACCTCAAAAGAGGAAAATGGGGCATGATCTACCACTATCCTGTGTGCAAGCGCTACTTAAGCTCTCCTACACCCATATGAATGCCATTAACTATCAATTAGTGGCCCAGTTGAGATGATGTGGCAAATTCGAGCTACTATCTCCTTGAAGCAACATCTATAATGCCATCTCCAAAGGGTAAGGGAGGGAAGCCTTACGATGCTTATATGCTCTATTTAATGAAGCTTATTTTCACTTTATTTATATTTTTTCAGTCACTAACTTAGGTGGTATTTGTTTTCTTCCACTTATCACTTAACACTTAAAGTGTTTAGATCTAAATATTAAAATTCTTGTTTATTTTTTCATTTAACACTTATTTTAAATGATAAATTATTTAATTGAAAAAGTAAAAATTCATCACTTTTTCTAATCACTATTGTCTAAATGAGATGTTAAAAATTTTATGTCATAAATATCCTTACATATTAAAATAATATAAAATTTATCCAATTTTCTAATCATTATTGTCTAAATGAGGTGTTAAAAATTTTATTTCTGAAATATCCCTACATATTAAAATAATATAAATTTTATCAAATTTTTTTATGAATATTATTTTAATTTATTAAAAGGTACAATTTTGGTATATTTTTGATTATTTTAGTCTTTATTATCAAATTGTTATATTATTTATTACTATATTTATAAATACCATATTAAAATATGATAAATATTTTTTATAATCGGTAAACTTTCATTTATTTCTATTAATATTTCAAATTAATTAGCTAATAATATGTTGAATAATAAATATTGAAAAAATTGATATCATTATAAATAGCGAGTTTTAAAATAGATAATATATTTGATAGAATTTTATTATATATTATAGGGACAGTTTTATTGAAACTTCAAAAGTTATTTATTAAATTGCTAAGGATATTTTATTTTATTTAATAATGTAAATTTAAAGTAAAAAATTAATATTTAATATTGTCAGTTAAAAGATCATATTAATTTTTTTCTTTTTAAGTTTATAAAATGGAAAATACTTTAATTAATAGAATTATTCTTCTATGATTCAAAATATGGTCCTCAAAATGTAATGGATAAAATACTACTCTTACAATTTTTTTTA
Source organism: Boswellia sacra (assembly GCA_013180625.2). Taxonomy (NCBI): domain Eukaryota; kingdom Viridiplantae; phylum Streptophyta; class Magnoliopsida; order Sapindales; family Burseraceae; genus Boswellia; species Boswellia sacra. Next base: position 94,990 of record SNVD02004672.1, on the reverse strand, counting down.
TAGAAATTGATATGGCTTAAACTTGATCTAATTGGAAAAATGAATTTTAAAAATTGATAATATTAATGATATAGTAGTTATACAATAATATCATATGAGTTTATATAATATAATATTAACTATTTAAATGAAAAAGAATTTTTATTTAATTTTAGTTAATAATTAATTTTTAAAGGTTGTAAGAAATATAATATTAATTTTTTAAATAAAAAAGAATTTTGATTTAATTTTATTAACTATTTAATTTTTTAATGATTGTATAAATGTAAATATAAATATTTTATATTTTAACAAGGGTAAAAAAGTCACATTAAAGGTAAAATATTCTCTTATCACTTTTTTTAAGTGGTATCTAAAAAAACAAACAAACATCCTATTAAGTAGTGTAAATTAAGTCCTAAAAAGTGTTTAAATCTAAAAAGTATTAAGTGATTGAAACAAACACCATCTTAAATACTGTAGTAATTATACCGACACTTCCCAACGACGCTCTCACTAGAGGCAGTTTCTTGTGATTGCAGGAAAAGGAAACCTGAAACCCACCATTTCCTATTTTCTCCTCAATTTGTAATAAATTCGGGTCATCCAAATTTTGACGCAAACAAAGATTATCCTTTTTTTTATTTATGTAGCAGAATCTAACATCTCACTCTATCGAATTATAATTTTAGGGGTGATTTTATTCATTCCAACCTATTAATTAAAGAATTATTGATTTAAAAATCATAGTATTATAAAAATTAAAAAAAATAGTATTTAAAGGAAAAACAATTGCGATAGTTAAAAGTGTTGGTTATTAGTGGAGACGAGGCAAACCCGCTTAGTCCTGATTGACAGTTTGACAGTTACAAAACGAGTACCACATGCCACGTGCACATGCACCTCCACCGCCCCCGCTATCTTTGTCATGTTTTCTTTCCTGTCTGGTCCCTTCTTTCTCTATTTGTTTATCCATCTCAAGAAAAGAGAAACAATACAACAAACCAACCTCTCCTTTCACCTTGCACAAAAACCAATTCCATTAACACTTGCAACCTCCAACATTTCACTTCTTATTCGGGTTCGTTTTAATTTTCTTTTAATCTTTCTCTTCTTCTTTACAATGTCGATACGCAATGTCATTTTGTCCGTTAATGGTTGCGAAGGATCATGATAATTGAATGGCTCATAATCTGTTGTATTGATGTAAATTTGAGTTATTTAAATGAACCATGTAGAAGTTTATTTCTAAATTTTTCATGTTAGGCTCTTGAAGTGAAGAAACTTGAGTTAAATAAAGGATGTCTTCTCCGAGCAAAAGAAGAGAGATGGATGTAATGAAGCTGTAAGTGTTTGTCGATCTATTTGTTCCATTGTTGCTGCTTTTCTGCTATTTAATTATTTTAAAGATGCTGTTTGTGGCCTATGTATTTAGGATGATGAGTGACTATTCTGTGGAGCCAATCAATGATGGGATTAATGAACTCAAAGTGGAATTCCATGGTCCCAAAGAAAGTAAAATTTTTTCTGCTCTGTTGAATTATCATCTGCATTGTTCTAACGGAAACTTTTTTTTTTCTCACACACACTATCAATAAGGCACTCGCTTGGAGAATATAACTCACAAAATGTTTCCTTAAGTTGTATTACTACCGTGACCTTTATGATAGTTTTCTGTTTCATTTTTTGAGAGCAAATGACAATTAGTGTTATGAAGGTTTCGGTTTGGCTAACATTGGTTGATCCTATCTCAATTGTGGCAGGCCTTTACGAAGGTGGTGTCTGGAAAATCCGAGTGGAGCTGCCAGATGCTTACCCTTACAAGTCTCCTTCTATTGGATTTATAAATAAAATATTCCACCCCAATGTTGATGAACTGTGAGTTCTTAGTTCTCTTAATGCTAGCCTACATATTCAAGTGAGTTATATTTTTTATTCATAGCTCAAAATATAAAACCGTTTTCAGCAAGGAGAAAAAAATGGATAATTCTTCTCCTTCTTCCTTCTTCTTTTTAAGTGTTCTATTGCTTGGTTGTATTTAACAAATAAATATAAAAAACCGTGTGCATTCGCTTTGAATTTTGTTAAAATCACTTGTATTTCCATAACAAATATATATATGCTAACAATTCTCTTCTATGCGATTTGAAGGTCTGGTTCTGTATGCTTGGATGTAATCAACCAAACTTGGAGTCCAATGTTTGGTAATTTCAGTACTTCTCTAAGTGAAAATTTAACTATATTTTTTCTATGCTCATATCACCAAAGCAGCACACAACAGAGACATAAAACATCAATCTTAATTCATGGAGCTTGGTACTTGCAACAGGAGTTTCATTTGGATCTCCACCTTACTCGTAGAAGCCATATTCTTATGTGAAGTTTGACAAACAACTTTTCCTCACTTATTTTAGCTTTGTTTTACATTAGTATGATGCACAGCATGACCATCCTTGATTTGCTTTGGTAACAACCATAATGGTTGTAAGGGCTGTTCATTCAATGTGCATTTGCTTGGTTAAGCAATAGTAGGAGGAACTTGCGTTCTTACCTTAAAAACACTTCTGACACGCTCAAGCTACATGTTTATTGGCAGTTTGCTCGCTTTCACTCTGCATTTTACTTGGAGTTCAGTCTTCAGTTATCTTATTATGGCTTCTCTTCACTGCAGATCTCTTGAATGTATTTGAGGTTTTCCTTCCACAGCTCTTATTATATCCCAATCCCTCAGACCCATTAAATGGTGATGCTGCATCATTGATGATGAAGGATCAGAAGCAATATGAACAAAGAGTGAAAGGTGCGATCTTTTTGCTTAGTTATTTTGAAATCTGGTAATCACTAAGACTATAATGTACTGTAAGCCTGCTTGAGGATTCATTTCCCAGCATGTTTTTATCTGGCTACCCAATCCTTTATCTAATCTTGAGTGCAGTTCATTGGCAATTTTTATAAATGGTAATAGCCTTGCACAATACATATGTCATTTGTATATCACTGGGATATTGGTTAACCATAGACATAGAATTGAATATAATCCGGAGTTATATTCACTGGACTGAATACATTGTTTCAATTTATTATGACGCCAGAGTATTGTGAACGGTATGCAAAGAAGGAGAATATCACCAACACACCCTTAGAGGACAGTGATGAGGATATAAGCAATGAGGATATCAGTGATGATGAAAGCACCTTAAGCGATGACAATGTTGCTGGAGATGCAGATCCGTAAGGCTATTTACCGTTCAAGTGTAATTTAAAACAAGTAGTCGCATGGTCAAACATACATTCATTTACTTGTAAAATTATGAAGAGGTAGTCAGACCACATATATAGTACTTTGCATTTAAGAATATGTAGGCACACGAATTTTGATGAACTGAAATGAACAGAATGGATCTCTTTTCTAGTTTGTTTTCTTGTTTGCATCATATTAGCTTGAGAGTTTAATTTATTGGTTTTCTTAGAAAGGTAGGCAACCAATTAAACAGGGTCGTTCTTCGCGAAAACATATATATGATCTAAGGCTAGGAAAGTCTGCTAAAGAAATTTCAGAATAGACGTGTGAATTTTCCAGTTATGTGATGCTGAAGGAACTTCAGAAGTTTGAATAGAGATTATATTAAGCAAAGGGTAGCTTTTTTAATAACTAAAAAGGCAACAAAAGAATTAGTTCCTTGAGAACTTTACCATAAAATAAGATGCATCTGTGAGTACAAGAATGGGAATCTGGAATCATTTTGGAAGTAAGCAGGCATGTCAACATCAATTGAGCTCTTTTTGTCCAATGCTTCAGATTCTACGAACTGAGTCGCCAATTAAACCAGCTGTGAAATCACTTTCATGAGCTTTCAGGATCCGCAGAAAACTTAAAAAGATTCTCGATGTCTACTGCCTAGACAGTTACGATCCCAGAAGTGTTAACGGAACCTACAATAACAATTTTACAGCACTAACAAGTTAGCAATCATGTAAACTCAATCACTAGTAAAGATGCCGGATTGATTCCAGGAGAGTTCTTAAAAAAAATATGAAATGTCATTCCAGGTTAAAACATTTGGGAGGACAATATGAATTGTATATGGTCTAGGATTCATTAAACTATAAAATTCCAGCGATCAACAAGTACATCTGGTCGCTTTATTATTCTCATGGAAAATGACATGACAATAAAATACAAGGTCATTGTAGCTGCCGGCGCCCAAAATTCAGTGAAGTTTGGGCTAATTGCTTTATTCCTCGACTTTATAGCGGCAATTAAAACCATATATAAGATTACAATTGTCATTGTAGAATCAGCCAATTGGCGTTCATATGATTACAGCCTTCACTTGAACATAGAGATTTCCTCCATTTTCGACATTTCACTAACATTTACAACTATTAGTTCTTTGAACAAATCCATACTTCAGACCTTTCCAAGGCAAAGCTCAGATATCCAAAAATGAATCAAGCCCCCTTCTTGGTCCTCCTCCTTTCATTCTTTCTCATTCTCCACACATCAAATTGCATGCAATCAGAGGATAGAGAATCACTGATCAAGTTTCTTGCAAAACTATCAAACAGCAACGACCAGCTTGATTCTATATGGAACATAACCTCTGATCCATGCAAGGACCATTGGAAGGGTATTGTCTGCGATAAGACCAATAATTTTGTGAGGAAGTTAATTCTATCCAGGTTCAACCTTTCAGGATTGTTTGATGCCAGTTCTCTCTGCAATGTACAATCTTTTGCTGCATCACTCATTCTTCTTGTTCTAGATGGCAACAGTATTGGTGGAGAAATGTCAGCTGACATTGCAAATTGCAAACACCTCTATCGCTTGCTAGTGAGCGGGAACAGGTTCTCAGGAGACCTTCCTGACTCACTTTCCTCGTTGAGTAATCTACAAAGATTAGATATCTCAAATAATAACTTCTCCGGTAACTTGCCAGACTTGTCCCGGATTTCTGGTCTTACAATGTTTCTTGCTCAATACAATCGACTTACAGGTCCAATACCAGAATTCAATTTCGATAATCTTGAGCAGTTCAATGTCTCCTACAATGATTTGAGTGGTCCTAATCCAGATACGCATGGCAGGTTCCCGGAGAGCAGCTTGAGGGGTAATCCCAAGTTGTGCGGAGATCCTTTGCCAAATAAATGTTCGAGTTCAAACTCTGAAAATTCAGAGGCTGATACATCAAAGAATATTTCAAAAAATCAGATCCTTATGTACTCAGGATATGCTGTGGTAGGCTTGGTTTTTATAGGCTTCATCGTTTGGAGGTTATGTAAACGACAGAAAACAGAAGAGAAAGTTGAAGCTGTAAACAGAGTAGCATCAGTTTATGATAGTATCAACAAGCCTAAAGCTGAAACAAGCGATTATAAAACAGATGAGAGCAAATCAGGATTTTCTATGGTTTCAGCAGAGAGTGCTTTGGTTTCATCCTCACTAATAGTTATTACAAGTCCAGGGGTTAATGGACTGAAATTTGAGGACCTGCTGAGGGCTCCCGCAGAGTTACTTGGAAGAGGAAAGCATGGTACCCTATACAAGATTTTATTGGAAGATGGAATGATCCTGGTTGTCAAAAGGATTAAAGATTGGGCAATTTCAAGCAATGATTTTAAACACAGGATGCAGATGCTAGACCAAGCAAAGCATCCGAATGTGTTGCCAGCTCTTGCTTTTTATTCCTCTCAACAAGAGAAACTTTTGGTGTATAAATACCAGCAAAATGGAAGTCTCCACAGGCTTCTCCATGGTATGTTCATCTTCTCCTAAAATATTTAATTGTATCAAATCACACAAAAACATTGTAACTGCAAGCACAAGCACAATACTTAGGATTTTGAGGTGCTACAATTATATTTCAGGAACCAAAATGGGCCAAGCATTTGATTGGTCAAGCAGGCTAGGCGTTGCAGCTACTATTGCCAAGGCATTAGCATTCATGCACCAGGAGTTGCGGGATGATGGAATTGCTCATGGCAACTTGAAGTCCTCCAACATTTTGTTTAATAGGAACATGGAGCCTTGCATTAGTGAATACGGTCTTATCTCAGTTAATAATCAAGACCCCTCCTCTTCAAATGGTTTCAAATCCAATGGGGTCAGCGCACTATCAAGTGCATTTAAAGCAGACGTTTATGGGTTCGGTGTGATGCTCTTGGAGCTGCTAACTGGAAGGCTGGTGCAGAGTGATGGAGTGGACTTGACCACATGGGTTCACTCAGCTGTCCGAGAAGAATGGACTGTAGAAGTCTTTGACAAGTCCTTAATATCAGAAGGTGCAAGTGAAGCGAGAATGGTAAACCTCCTACAGGTGGCCATAAAATGTGTTAACCATGCCCCAGAGTCTAGGCCAAGCATGATCCAAGCTGCTGTCATCATCAATGCCATAAGAGATGAAGAAGAGAGATCTGTAGTTTCTGAAGCATGAAAACAGGCAAAGTGTTTTCACTCATGGAAGAATTGGACTGACAAAATGTAACATGCACTTGGAGATACTTGGTGTTGTAGGAAAAATAGCTTTTAATCCATATCATATATATCTATGTTTCGATGCATTTAGTTGAGACCAGATTAAGTAGCATTTCTTTCTTGCAATAGTTAAATCAATAATTAAGCAGCTATTCGTGCATATGCATCTCTCCATTTACCAATGTTTACTGTATGGTGCGAGATATATTATCATTATCATTGAAGCATCATGCAGTGCAGCCACAAGAGTTGCACTTTTCAAGATTATGCTATATATGAAAACCTGTAGCCTATAATGGAAATTACCGAAGCCAAAAGGTTTTTTTTTTTTTTTTTCCAAAGCTCAAGATTGCACATGATCACTGGCTATACATGCTGGTGGAAGACGCTTGTTTCCCAATGAAATTGGAAGGGAAGAAACATTTAATGAACAGTTCTTCAGTGAATTCATTATAATATATATCAGAATCATTCGAATGTTGAAGTGCCTATTTTAATGGTGATAATTTGGCTGTCACGTTAATGCATATAGAAAACATAGATAGAAGGTGTGAATTGAGAAATAACCAATCATAGGTTTTCCTTCCAACCATTTGCTAGTTGTACTATTAAGTATCCCATGTAATAAGAGAAGAAAGGGGAAGATATTATTTGTCATTTCTCCTCATTTTCTATCGGTTTTCCCTGCCGCAACCCAATATAAAATGAAAATTTTTTCTTTAAAAAAAAAATATAGAATTTCAATTTTGAGGACCCAAACTTGAAAGCCGAAAGTTCTATTAAAATGCCATGAGATGATCAGTCAAACATACAATTAGGAGCAGGCCTCTGATATTAAATCACAAATGCTTAAACATGATATTATTGTTCTTTAATCAATAAGGCATCTAGGCTCATGTTGTTGCCGTTGTTTAACAACGTTGGTGCATATTCCAAGAGCAGATTTGGAAACCAATGTTTAACAATGTTGTTCACAAATGTTGTTATCACACCGACTAGCTATACGTAAGTGGAAACCAAAATGCTTAATATGCTTAATCGGACACATCAAGATTTGGGCCATACACAAATGTACAATTAATGTTAACAGCTGGATTAGTTTAGACTAAAATGTAAGTCTATCAAACCCAACTAATTGTGAACCTAATAAATAAATCCCTTAAATTTGAGTGCGAATTAATTGGCAGAACTAGCGGTAGCTTTTTCTAGTTGTGAACAAGATCATGAATCTTAAAGGTATATTAGTGGCGGATATAGATTAGATAGATAAAAAGTCAGAAAAGAAAAGAAAAGAAGATAATGGTGATGCTAGTCAAGCAAAAAATTATGGAATCCGAGACCAAAGCTGATACATCCTTTTTTCCTCTAACTTTTGTCTGGATAGATTCATGAATGATACTCGGGTAGTGCCAGTGCTTATCAGTACTTCCCCTTAGAACGAGAAGTCAAAAGCACAAAAAAATGGCGCAATACACAAGCAGGAAGCATATATATGATCAGCATCCAGTAAGCTGGAGCTTGGCGTTTAATCAAATGGAAGAATAATGTTATCATTCATTTTTGTCACTGCTATCATTTTTTAATTATGGGCAATCGAAAAATGTCTGTATATAGCCAATTATTTAAAAAAAAAATCATGTCCCCAATATACCGAATTACCCTTGGATGGCTTTGCATCCATAGATCCATATATAACAACAAAAACAACAACAACGACAACATGAAATAAATTGTTTAATGGGTTAATTTCATTTGTTAGTATTCTCTTATTTTGTCTTAATTTAAGAGAAAATAAGATAAATTTCAAAATAAAGGTATCATCAATTTTCTTATTGATCTTTCTAAAAATGGTAAAAACACTTGTCGATTCCATTTAATCTTAGATGAGTATATATGTCACTTAATTTGTATAGCCCTTATATATAATAGTAAGAAACAATTAGTTAAAAAGTAATGAAAAGGGTGGTTGTTAGCTTATGCTTATCCTAGTTAGCTTCTTGTTAATGATAATTATGCTTTCCGTTTCACTCACAATCAATAAAAATGAGACTAATGCATCCTCTTGGGTGTTTCTTCGACCTACCTCTATTATTATAATAAAGGAACTCTTGCTAGATTTTTAGCTTCACATTAAACTAGTTTCTTTTCTTATTAGTTGTTATTGAATGCCAATTGAATGCATACATGTCTGTAAATATTTAATTATATATAAATTAGGCTTGAATTTATAAATCTGGAAGATAAATTAATTGGAGACTACATGGAAATTTGCAACATTCTTGGACAATGAAACCATCCCTTCTTCCTCATTTACCTAACAGTCTTTGGCTTCTTGGTAAAAATCTTTAATTATTAATGTAATTGCACAATTAATTGTTTAATTTGAGAATGCCCACCTAATTAATTGCCTTTGGACCTAAGATAAAGTTAAAGAATGAATGAGTCACATGTTAATTGATCCTTCAAAGGCAGAGCCCTTCCCTTTGAGAATGTAACCCTTCAATACAAGTAATATCTTAATGCAACCAAGACACTCAAGAAAATGTGGCCACTTATATTCTTTCTTTCAAAGTTATATATATTGCAAACTTGAAGAGCACCTACCACGACTTGATGTAATTATTATACTAATAATATGTATCATCAATTAAATACATTTATAATGTGATAAAACACATTATTCATCAAACATATGAAAAGGTTCACCATGATATGACACTAAAACTACCAAAATAATTAAATAAAGTCATTATTATTTCCAATCATGGAATAAATATAAAGTTTTGGCATCATAAATTTCTTCATTTTCCTTTTAAACATCATCCCAAACGTGTAATCTGCAATATGAAAGTATATCACACATATTGGGTTTCTTATTATAAATTTGTATTCTATAATACAAAACATGTGTCATTACAAATCAATGTTTAATGCTATAAAATGGTGTTTCTTATAATAAACCATGTGTGTACTATATAATAATTTTCTCCTAATCTGAATTTTATTTTACCAAAAAAAAACTAATCTTGCAATTGGTGGTTATTAAAATAAAATTAAAAAATAATCTTAAAAAATATATATTAATAATTAATTAAAACCTGCTTAAACAACTCATCAAGGTTGTTTTGTTTCCTATGGAACTCATGAATGAAGCCCAAGGCCCACCTGAAAGCCCACAAATGACAAGATCACGTTGTCGTTTAGCTTATGGTTGACCAATTAACAGCCACGCGCTTTCATAGCACGTGGGTCCGATTCCAAGTTGTTCTTCTTTTTGGCATCCTTTACCTCGCACTTTGGAAACTACTGCTACTGCCACTATTCTCGCCTTCTTTTTTATAATTAACTTTTTAAAAATTTTTGTTCCATCAGAACTAAAGAGAGTGAGTCGCTAAAATAGTTTCAAAGATAGAGATAAATAATATCAATAATAAATAAATAAATAATAATTCTTCTTAATATGTACTTGAAACACATATTTATGTTTAAATACTATTATTTTTTAGCTATATTTTTTACGACATGCAAGAGAATAATCAAATGAAAAGAAAAAGGAAAAAAAAAAAGAAAAAAGAAAGCAACACTCACTTTCAGTACTTAACTTTTGGCTTCTTTGTAGAATAAATATGCAAGTGCAACAAAAGCCAAACTCTCTTCTGTTTTGTGTTGCAAGAGCCATCATTCGGTTTATTTCAAGAAAATTTTAGGAAAAAAAAAGGGATTGGACTTGGAGTCTCATCAGAAGATTGAAGTTAGGTTAGGTAAGTTTTGAGTGTTGTTGTTGTTTTTGTTGTGTATGTATGTCAACTTTCTCTTCTCTTTATTATTGTTGCTCATCAATCAGTGGGAGGGGGGGTTTCAATTTCAAATCATGCAAAGAGTTTTAAAAAAAAAAAAAGATATTTGATACACCAAACCACCACCTGCTACAGTCTCTGAGTGTTAATATTTTGTCTTGAATCTGATGAAGAACCAAAAACAGTGAAGTTTTGATGGGTTTTGCATCCAAAACAGGAAAAGTATGGTTTTTGAGTGTTCTTATTATGCGATCTGTGGAATGTTAGAAAGCAAAGGGAAAAGTTTGTTGTTTGAGCACACTTATATGAAGATGTCCTGGTTTCATCATCCAATGGAGCAAAAAGATGGATTTTTGACATACCAACCTCCACTTTCTCCTCCATATACATCTGCATCTCCTTATACTCCTACTGCAACTACTGCAACTACTTTTCATAAAGACTCAAGTCCGTCATCTTCATCTGGTACAAGAATAAGTCCTGCTGTGCTTTTCATTATAGTGATTTTGGCTGTACTGTTTTTCATATCTGGTCTTCTTCACTTGCTTGTTAGATTCCTGATAAAGCACCCTTCTTCATCAGCTTCTAATCATTCTAATAGTAGGTATCCAGAAATTTCTGGTTCTGATGCTCTGCAGAGGCAGCTGCAGCAGCTTTTCCATCTCCATGATTCTGGTTTGGATCAAGCCTTTATTGATGCACTTCCTGTTTTTCAGTACAAAGAGATAGTTGGTTTGAAAGAGCCATTTGATTGTGCTGTTTGTCTATGTGAGTTTTCTGAGAAGGATAAGCTGAGGTTACTTCCTATGTGTAGCCATGCTTTCCATATCAATTGTATAGACACTTGGCTACTATCAAACTCAACATGTCCGCTTTGTAGAGGAACCCTTTTCACTGCAGGGTTTTCTATTGAGAACCCAATTTTTGATTTCGATGATTTTAGAGAAGAAGATGGGAACCCTGGTTATGGAGAAAGTGGATTAAATTCTACTCAGAAAACGGTGGATATTGAAGAAATTGTTGTTGATAAGGGTGTTGTGCCTGTGAGACTTGGTAAATTTAGAAGACTAAATGTTGGCGAGGGGGAGGCTGGAGGAGAGACTAGTAGTAGTAACTTAGATGCCAGAAGATGCTATTCAATGGGTTCATATCAGTATGTTCTTGGTCAATCAGACCTGAGAGTTGCATTATGCAATGGTCGGCGTGGCCATGATATGAAGCTTGCAAAAAGAACAGAAAACAATGGGAATTCTTCAGTTGATGGGGATATGGATGGGAAGAAGATTAGTAGCATGGCCAAAGGTGAGAGTTTTTCTGTTTCCAAGATCTGGCTTTGGCCTAAGAAGGGAAAATTTTCTAGCTCATCAGATGCCCAAATGGGTATGCCTGCATCTCTTAAAATGGATTTGCCATGGATGCAGAGAACAGAAGAAGAGTGAAAGGTACATTATATTTCCCTTTTGTTTAAAACTTAGTCAATTCCTATGTTTATGTTTTCTCTCTAAAATTCTTTTGGGGGTGATAATTCAGAAATCGAAATAGCTGGTTATAGCTACGGCATATTGAAACCTAACTATTGTCCTCTAGAGGAAGACGAAATAGAAATCATGTAGTTGAGCAAGTAGATGACAGATGATCCCATGGTGCTATTGCCATTCATGTTGCAGGGATGATTTTGTGATGTATTTTCATATAAAAGAAGATATTTATATGGTCCATTCGTGTTCTTTAGCTCATTTAGCAATCTATGTTGCCCAATTTCCTGTTTTATGGGTGGATGGCAGAAATCTAACAGGCTTTGCTTGTTTGAGTGAGATCAATTAGCCACAAAAGTTCTACGTTGGACTGGAACGTAGACACCAATTTTTGGTGAACACTATTGCCTGCAATAATTTGTGGTAATACTGTTGCTTAACAATTTTCGACTTCACCTTGTTCTTATTTTTCTCTCTTTGTGATTCACCTTCTAAGTTCTAAATCATTTCTCAAACCAATCTTTCTTTTTTTTTTTTCCTAGTAGTAGAAGCATATTACTAATTAATTTGAAACAAAGTTTGTCACAGTTTCAGAAATTTAGGACTTCAAGACTTGGTTGCAATACTGTGAGATATCAAGTCTATTGTTAAACCTTAAAAGTCCGCTACTCTGTTATAATTTTACCTTCATTACAGTTGTTATGGCATCAATTCTGGCCATTGAGTAGAGTAATATATCATCTCCCAAATGTCATCGAGAATTTTCCTTTTTGAGTTGTTACTTATACGTAGATGAGAATGATAAGATAATGCTAGATGAGAAGATTAACATATCTGGTGATTGAAAATTTGAGATAACACTTCCAAAGTGTAATAGGATTCTCCCTAGAAAAGTTCTATTTTAACACAACGTACAAATGAAATGGCTCCCTTAGGCTAGGGCGTCCATTATGCTAACTACAAAATATTGAACTTGAAATATACCCATATGTAAATATATGCGTGTGTGTGTGTGTGTGTGTGTGTGTGTAGATGATCTAAGACAAGGCAGGGGAGGGGGCCATTGCTTTTGCTTTTCTTGCCTTATTGAGGCGTCGGGGGTTTTTCTTCTCCTTTACCTTTATCCTTTTTATGTATGAAATGAAACACTTTTGGGGTAAGGTGCACACAATCTTGTGCAGAGTGAAACTTTAGGACTGGGCAGTTGGGCAAGTGATGGTGGGATCCATGAAAGCAATGTGACAGAATATTTCAATCTTGTGATTAGAACTTTAATTCAAATCTTGGCTGTTGTAGCAATAGATGTGGGTCATATTAATATTATTTTGCTCTTCCGCATGTGGCCATGTTGAAACTATTCCCTCACAATTAATTAATCCCAATTTATTCTAATAATCTAGGTGATGAACTGGTAAGGTGAGATGATTAGTCAATGAAGCGGCAGAACATTTGAGAAGCCTTCTACACTGCCATTAAATCATATGCCATATAATAGTCAGAGATATGGTGAAGAAAGAAGAAAAAGCGGTACCAATAATTGAATTTAAAAGTGTAAAACAAGAGGGCAGCTAATCATGGTAGATCTAGTAGGTTGATTTGTACTTTAAGAGTGTAATCTCCTTCGAATATTTCTGGAAAAGAAAGATCTTGTAAATTATAATTCTAGGTTGGTATGGACTAATCCATCATTTACATTATAATTCTAAATGAATGTCATATTATTTCGAGTAGTCAAAGTTGAGATACAAATTTTATAGCCAGTAACATATATATTTATGTATGGTACAAAAAAATAGACATATTTGTTTGGAATCTTGATGTTTTGCACATTATTGCCGGTAGAGTAATATAATTATTGAGATAATAATTGAATGGTATAATATAGTAGCAACCCCACCAGAAGCCAATGTAGAATGGTGAGAAATGATAGTGGCGTATCATGTATTATACAAGTGTACGAGTACGAATACATGCATACAGAGAGCTTCATTAAAAGAAATTGCGGCAAAAGGTCAGAGCAAACATCGCTAATTTGGAGTGGAGTGGAGTGGAGTGGGCTCCATGTTACTGCTGTCAAACTACTGTGAACTGAACGATCACCACGGACACTAGGGCTCTTTTTCCTCTGTCTCTTGTGCAACTCTCCTCCGACAATAACCTAACGCAAACGTCACCGTCACGGTCGTGGCTTGGCTTGTAGCTAACAGCATGCTTTTTAACGTCCCATGTTCACACCCAAAGGTTTTGCCAATCAACAGGCGTAGATGATCCCCATTGGTCTGTCTTCTAATATGAACCTGATGTCGATGGCCCAATAAACTTGCACTCTAAAACTTAACTTGGACCATGAGTCATTACCATTGTCCAAAAGAAATTGGACCTAGCCCACTAGTAAGTTGTTTAACTGCTGTGTTACGTCCTGACCACTTGCCATCCAGGCCCAATTGAATTTTTGTTCACTAAGGGAAACGGATGACTTGACATTCTTGCTTGCCATCGCGGTCGCGAAATGCATGCATGCAAGATAACTTCAGCGGGATGTTCCCTGTTTACGTGTTTCGCGACTTGGTGCTTTCAATTAATCCGTTACTTTGCTTTACAAAGAGAAATGCCACCACTTCTTTTCCATCTTTTGCTTAAAAATTAAATTAGGTGAAACTTGAAGGTCACCCTAAATTCATACATAAAGTAGCTATAAATGATATTCAAAATTAATAAATAAATATAATTATTGTCCTTGCTGGCTAGCATAAATGCTTAGCCAATTCATTTATCTTAAATTGTTTGTTGGCAACAAATGGATGACAACTCATCGATAAAATAATTAGGCGAATACAATGGTCAGTACTACAATTATTAAGGCGTGGCTATAAAGTCCATTAATACAACTATTTGCAATATCACTAATTATTACTTACCCTATGAAATGTAACAGACTGGAAATTGACTTGGGCACGACATAAGTAATTAATGGAATGAATTAACATCATTTCTTTCCCACAAAACTCCCAAAAAGAGTGAAATGGATCACCAAACAATGCTTTATACAAGTTTTTATACCATTTTTTAATTATTATATAAAAATATCTTCGGTGATTAAGATTAAATTCAACACACGCAAATGCATAAACACATATATATAAAACTAGTATTTTTTTTTTATGCCCAGAACTCTTCAATCTTTTGTTCGTGATCAAAATTTAAATTAGGCGTTATAGCTTCAATTAAAAACTTCGTAATATGCATTCATCTATATTGTAAAATTATAATTTAATGTGTGTGTATGGATATATATGTGTGTGCGTATAGAAAGCTCTATGAAAATTAAGTGATCTTTATTGACAACAAAAACTTTGTATACAAAATTAACGTAACATCGAGTGAATATACAAAATTGATATGGCATCAAATTAAAAAAAAAACCAATAAGATATGTATAATCTAATATAAATTTTGTATACAAACTTTTTAGTATTATACTTCAAATAATATATTAAAATTACATTATTTTATTTTAATGAAGTAAGATTTGAATTGACCTCCAATAGCCTTGCACTTCAAATCAATACCAATTTTATTACCCGACCTGAACAAAATAAAATCGACCCGTCCAATTCGGTCCAGTCCGGTCCCCTCCACGACCGCGGCGCACGTTAACCTGACAAAGCGCATTTCTAATTTTAACGTATTCCCCTTTCCCTCCCCTCACCTCTCCTCCCCTCCCCTCCCCTCCCCTCGCCTCCCCTCATCAGTATAGTACGCGTAATATATGTTCTGAATCTCAAACTTGCTGTTCTATTGCTCCTCACGTGACGCTTACGTGAACATGACGAGAGTCTTTCCCTACGTCCACGGAGGCCTTTGCGGAGACCGGTAAGGCCGCGTACCGAGACGAGAAATCCCTAGCGCCAAAATCCTCGTCGATCAGTTGACCGTCGTCGAAATTCAAAGCGTAACTCGAAGGATCGTATTGGAATTTGTTTTGCCTGGCTCCAGCGCCACCTCCGCCTCCACCGCCGAGACAGTTGTGGTTCTTCCGGAAGGTGCGGATAAAGGTCTTCCATCTAGGACCGGCGAGAAGCTCGGACCATTCGCGAAGCGTCCTCCATCCGCGGGTCCAGCAGTAATCGGTTACAGGTGGAGGTCTGTGTTCGGTCTCGGAGGTGCTGATTCGTTGCCACCAGATTGATCCGGTGGAGGAGGAGGCGCGTCTGGAGGTCAGGCAGGGGATCCAGGAACAACAGCCGCGGTTGGAGAAGGAAATGTCGCGGACGTCGTCGTCGTCGTCGTCGTTGTCGTGGTGGTCAGGGATGGGATTGGGAGGGTCAAAAGAGAACTGTTGAGATTGCGAGGGCATTTCGGGAAGAAAAGGAGATTAGAGAGAGAACACTACACCAGTCGCAATAGAACTCTCTCTCGTGAGAGTTCTACGCGGGTGGGTGGAATGGAAGAGGGGGGGTTGGGTTATGTTATTTGTTGTGAAGAAGAGGAACGAAGAGGACGGGAGTTTATTATGTTTATGTAAACGTGAGGTAAGCAAAAGTAACGGAATTGGAAATGGTTTCGTTTAGTTCAGTTAGAGTAGTACCGGCAATTGCCTGTTGCCTGCTTGTTCTCATCGTGGGGGCACACATTCTCTTTATTAGAACAACTCACCACCTTGCTGTTTCTGTTATCAATGCAATATTCCTATGGTTTTTATTTTTCCAAGTTAATAAAAAAATTAATAATAATGGCAATAATGAAAAAAAAGGGGTAGGAAGAGTGAAATATGGAATGTAAATACGTGCTACTGAAATACGGGTATAAATTAATTTGGGAATCTGATAGTCGGTGATGCCACGCTCCCTTAATTAATTGATTAATTTAATTAATTATTCTTTTCAAGAGTAATAACGTGAATATGTTTGAATTTGGGTGATTATCAAATTCTTGAAGATTGTTTGTTAATTTGAACTATCTTGACTTTGTATTATGTTTGTTCTCGTGTAAACCGAATCTTATTATTCTCCTTTTTTTTTTCTTTTGAAAATATTCCTCTTCAATTTAACTTGATTCTGATTGGGTGGCTCATAGCTGGTGAAAACGGGTGCTACCTTTAGCTCGTGTTGTTAACAAGTGGCGACTCATCTGTAAATATAGTGATAATGATAATGATAATGGCGATGATGATAATAATAATCCTCAAAGAAAAGAATTAGAAATCTCAAATCTTAATATAAAAAAAAAAAAAACGAAACAGAAACTTAACACTCAAATTTGAATGAGTTTATTTAATTTTGATTCTCAAAGAAATTCTTCAAGTAATTGAAATGTGGTAGATTTTCGAATCGTGTAAACCTCTATGGATCATGCATTACTCATAATCATATATTTATCAAAAGTCATCAACTCGTACCTAAAATCGAGCTTGAGGTCATGGAGATTGTTACTCTAGTTGAAATTGGGAGGGTCCACAATAATCATTGAAGTATCCTTATCCTGATTACGCTACTCAATTTGATTGTTACAACCGAATGACTCATTATCAAAATATGATCACATAAATTAATGAATTTAGATATGTTCCATAATGTTTGACACAAGCCACTAATCCAGTATAGAATGTTTAAGCTAGCTTACTTCGTGTGGAACAAATACAACAAAAAAAAATTCTTCCATGCAGGATGCCAAGCTACATAATTATTGTGTTGTACTCATCAGAAATTCAGGTTTGTTGAATCACAAGCACATTGCTTTTTCATACAAAGTACATGACTTCGCTTTCTTAATCCTTCCCTTTCTTTTTCCCAATTAGCTAAGCATGTACAACTAAGCTTCTTCCGATTTACTGCGTATTTATTTTATCCATACCATTTGTAGAGCAAAATCTCTATTTTTCAGTTCATTTATTTCTTGAAGTATTTCAAGTCTTCATCTGAGAGACATATGAATGACAACAACAGAATACACAAGAAGCTACATACATATATATATATATATATATATATATATATATATATATATTTATAGTCAAAAGTTAGCATTAACTACATATATAATTTTCTAATGAAAACGAAATACATTATATATCCTACACATTTTTACTACGAAACAGACTTATATAAACATAAGCTTGATATATGCTGAATAAGAAACAGCAGAGCTTTCCATCTTTGTATAACATGTTGTAAATAGACTATGAATAGCCATGGGAGTAGCCCATGTAATTCAGTCGCGGTCGGATATTATGGTGGCTATATACAGGATCCCCATAGTCAACAGCCTTTATCACCACAGCTTCACGCCGTCCAGCCTGCTCCTGTACTGCCCCAAAAACTATCTCATTTGTCTCACAGCTTTTCTCATAGTAAGTTTGTGGATTCGGTGAAAAATGCCGATTATGATGCTGTTGTTGGCTCTGCATTTGTTGTTGTTGTTGTTGTTGTTGTGGCTGCTGTTGCTGTTGCTGCTGCTGCTCATAGTCAGCATCCCATCCATTATAGTAAGCTCGGCTTTGCTTAGTGTAGTTTCTTTTCTCCAACTCCTTAGTCATATAGGGATAGGTCTTTTTTGGTGTATTGCTTCTGGTTTCTAATGAGGGTGGCTCATCTTCATCTGGAATGACGAAGCTCTCTTGCATGGGCCATCCACTTGAGGGCGTATTTCGTTGCTGGTACTGCTGCTGGAATTGATACTGCATTGGCTTTCTCCTTAAGCCTGAAAATAATCCCCCAAAAATTTCAGCCACTGAGGACCCAGTGTTGAGGACAAGTCTCCCAATTGAACCAAAAAAACCATCGTCTCTGTTCTCTATATCATTTTCAGTAGGAATTAAGGGTGACCTGGCAGATTTAGGAGGCCTTTGATATGGTGCCACCGGTGGACCTCTCTTCATTGCTGTTCTTGAATCCTACCAGGAAAAAAGGAAAAAAAAAATCAATTTGTGAAACTTGCCCGCATTATATCTTGCAAGATTGGGAAAGACAAATTTTATGCAGTTTCTATCATGGCCTAAATTGCAAAATTTTATTAATTGTTTTTCCAGGAGTAGACTTGTTTTACAATTGGAAAATTTTAGGAAGTTCAAAGAGTAATGGAAGAAGAAAAGAGAAAGCTACTCGTATTGGAAGAAAATTTGAGAGGAAAATAATTAAATAACGGATGACGTACATCTCGCGAAGAAAACATTGCTTGCACCCTACGCTGCAGCAATGCTACCATGTAACCAAAGAATGCAGCTGCAACTAGCACAAATATTCCTGCAACGATTCATAACATATATTATCTGTCACAGAGATTGTAAACAAAAAAGATGAGAACAAAAGTTTGACAAATGTACCTAAATGGAAATTACCATCATAATGGTAGGAACAATCATCATCATGGAGTTGGATCTCCCGAATTGCCTGGTTTCCTCTGTCTACAACCAAAAGGGAGCAGCTACTTCCAATATAGACCACGTCAAAGTCATTTGAAAATTTTGCATCTTCACTAGGACCATCAACATGGCCTCCTCCCCGGCTCCATTTTCCTCCAGCAATAGTTGTAACACCTGCAAAAAGAAATTTAGTTCATTGAGCTATCGAAAGGACCCCAGACAGTTTCAAGGAAAAGAACTTGGAATCTTATAAATTTTTAACACCTTGCATTTCAGCTCCCACATAACGATTTACAAGAAAGTTAATTTGTACTAAAGTCATGGTAATATATCAAATATACAAAACCTTACCTGTATTGCTGATCTTCCTGATAGCCATATTCATTGTGTCTGCAACGTATATATTTCCTCTGTCATCTGCTGTAAGCCCTTTCGGGTGGTACATTCTTGCATCTCTTGGTTTTCCATCCACATGCCCATAGTAACCTTCAGGTGACCCAGCAACCAGCCTGGGCCTGCCATCTGTGGTTCATCATTGAGTTCAGCATAAAAATATATTAACAAGCTATAACAATTAGATTGTTTGATTGTTAATTACCAATAGAAGAAGAAAGTAATTGAATTGAACTAGTTTAATAAGTTGAACTAGTCAGTTTTGATTTGAAGAAGGTAAGTACTCTTAATAGATGAACTCAGTGTAACTCTTGCATATCCAAAAACAAAAAAAAAAAAAAAATCCCAAGTTTAGGAAACCTATCTTGCTTTACAAGAAAATAACAATTCGAAGTCATGCAATCTATAAACTAGAAAAGCAAAAGTAAAATTGGGTAACCATCAACCAAGGATTCAAGCTTCAGGAAGAAGGTCAAAGATACCCAGTTTAATGAAGTACACAAAGACAAAAGCATCAGATAATGCTAAGAGAGATAAAGCATAAAAGCAATACAAGATGAGTAAACAACAAGTCTAGGAAATCACCAGAGAAGATCAGTCTCAAGACTTCATACAAAATATAAATACATAAAAGTGAAAGAGTGAATCTCCAAAAAGATGGAATTGGGCAGGCAGAAACAGAAGTAAAAGGGCTGTTGGACTACTAAAAGTGGAGACTTCAGCTAAAAAAAAGCATATATAACTCTGCAATAATTTCTTTTGAATGGATTTGGAATCTTTCTTTGAGAAAAGCATATATGATGTCCCAATTACAAAGTTTACAGCCATCATAACCACAAAATGAAGCAAAATGAGAAATGTGAGATTGAAAAGAACTCAACATGACAATGGAATGAGGCACAATTCACAAACTGAAAACTTCCAAAGCAACTTACACTTAGACAATGGAGTTGAGATCTTGTAAATGTTACTATTTTCACTATCCAAAATAAGAAGTTCTCCACTTGGAGACACCTGAAGTGAGTAAGGTTCGATCCCAAATTTGCTTCCATCAAACACTGTCTCCACCGTATATCCACTCTCAAATTTCATCATCGAACCACTGGAAACTGCTGAAAATCAAACCATTTCAACCCCATTAACATCAACAACACAATGAACAAACTCTAGTCCCATTATAAAGCTAAAAAATTGATGGAAATCAGAAATTAAAAAAAAAAAAGTAAAGTAAAAAATGAGTTTGAAGGAAGATCTAAACCTGTCTTCGTAGGAGCTTTTAGTGACCACAGCCGTTTCACAAGAGCAGAGACCAAATTGGAAACAACCCGAGTTACAATTTCTGCACAATATAAGGAACCATTTAGCAAAACCAAAAAGAAGTATAAGCAATAACACAGAGAAAATAGAAAGATGTTTAAGCTGGTACTCACTTGCAGGTTGTGTCAAAGCTGAAACTGAAGAGAACCCACCAAAGAGAAACACACAAATGAGTAGAAAAGCAAGCAAATTTCTCGCCATTGTTCTCGTGGGTAGTGCTTGTTGAACACAAGAGAAGAACAAATGCTCAAATTTGGAGGTTTTAAGCTCTGCATTATATAGATATATATACACTCCGTTAAAGTGAGACCCCACAGACAATGTCCGTGACTTTCTCTTTTCTTCTTTTTAACATGTTAATCAGTGGACAATGAGCCTTTTTGAGAGAGATAGAGCGAGTGAAAGTGAATGAGACAAAGACAGGGCAGTGAAGTGATTATGGGAAGCTTAACAGTAGAAAAATATGGGAGATCTGTTCAAGGAAACAAAGTTTAAAGCAAAAGAAAAAGGAAGAGAATGTGTGTTATGTTCAGTGTCTGAGGGAACCATATGCGTCTCCTATTAGTTTCTTTAAGTTCATTTTTGGGAGAATTTTTCTAAACCCCGATAGTTAGCGAAAATGCTTTCAACACCACTATTCCATTTTCAGACAGTGGCTTGGTCAGTCAGAGAGACATCGCTGCCTGTTAGATTGTTATTTGACCAATTTTGACTGTAAAATTTGCATTGTATCCTCACGTGATGCAATATGAAAAGTTGGTTTACTTGATCTCGATCAATATGGTATCGTGTATCTTGTTTCATAAAAAAAATAATAATAATACTACTCTTATAACTTATTTATAATCAATTTTTTATTATTTAAATTAATAAAATATCAAAATATAACTGAATAAATAAAAAAAATAAAAATATTAAATCATATAATGTAATAATTATCCATCTACTATTTTTTTAACAACTTATATTATAAAATAAATTGATTATAAATAAATTATAAACTTAACATTATCTATCACTATAATACAATTAAAAAAGTAAAATTTTTGCCAATTTGACCGCAAACTTCAAACTGAGTGGCTCGTTAACCTTGAATTTATTCGAGACTCAAATCTTTAATATTCTTTGTTGTGTCCTTTTACGTCATGTGGTGTTGCCCAGATCTCATGTGCATATGCCATATATCCAAAATGGAATTAAAGTTGGTACAATAAAAACACCATCCATGCAGACCGCAGGTCCCTTCGAGAAAGTGGATTAAAGTCTAAGGTTGGATCACACTCTTATCGCTCGGTAACCATTTTTGGACATAACAATAATTGGTCTAGTTTAATTTACAATGTACGCTGAGAACACATATGGTAGGTGCTCTATATTTTACATATATGGGTACATAATACTCAAAATGAAGTCACAAGCTAGAAAGCTCGAGGCCAAATTTTATAACATGACATACCCGTTTTATCTAAGATCTTTATATAGAATGAAATATGAATGAAAAAGCTGAGATTTTTCATATACAATATGACTGACAATACAAGGAAAATAACTGAATACACCACTATAATGTATGTATACTCAGAGTTAAACTAGGTAGATCATTCCCACTTCTAGAGTAGATGCACGAGGAATTCCCAAAGCATAAGTTGGTCCTCTTGAGTTTCTTCTCAAGAAATCATACCCCAAATTTATCACAAGTTTCTTCATCATACTTGATCCTGACTTTGCTCTAACATAGCAGTGTCCAAGAATAAACGCCATTCCTGCCTCCCTTGCATCCATCAGTTCCTGCAACTCCTCTCGTGCACCCAGATCGATCTGTGGACTTTCCGGCAAGACAAACCTTACTCTTTTTCTTACTTTTTCTGTGTGCTTTAGCTCTTTCAGCTCTGAAGAGCCTACCATTTCAGAGGAATGTTCATCGTCTTCGCACATTCTTATTCCATCTAAATTCGATGAAGTGGTACCAACAACTGTCATCTTTTCATCGCTTTCCGAACGCTCTATTCCTAGATTGCATTCTGCCCTCTCTGACCGAATGAATTCTGCTATGCTACAAACAAGGTCCTTTTCAAACTCCAAGTCGTCTTTGTGAATATCACGATATCCATAACGAGCAATGCATCTATACAGCCGGTACTCCTTTGGACCAACTCTTCCCACTAGGAACCTTTCCTTAGGTCTAACATGTGGCACTGGAACTGACTTGACACACAGAAAGACTACAACCTGGTGGAAAGCTGGAAGGTTTGTAACAAAGTGAGAGAAAATAGCTGGGATTCCAGAAACTAGCTCAGTATGTATTAGGCCTATCCCACGAACTCTAACAATTCCCAGATTAGGACCTAAACTCAGAAGCCAGTTGATGGAGACCTTATTTTGAACATCAAATTCATATTTCTTGATTGTGCCATAGTGCCAAACATACATCACAATTGAGAAGATCAATGAGAGGGCAATAGGGACCCAAGCTCCTTCGAGGAACTTGATGAGAGATGCTGAAAAGTAGAGTGCTTCAATAGAGCCAAAGAAGAATATAAAACATATGGCCAGGTAGATGCTTTTGTGCCAGCATAAGACAATAACTAGAGACATCAGACAGGTGGTCACCAGCATGACAGTAATAACTGCTAAACCTGTTACATGCAAAGGAAAAGAATTGCGGTAAGAATGACTGTAGTTCCTGCTTTTAAAACATTAAGATCATTATGAGATCTCTTTAAATACTATGATTCAATTTAAATAATTTAAATTCTCCATTGCACTGTTAAAAGAGCAGAAAATAAAAAACATGCAGTCTTCATATTGTGCAAAGATATTTTCACTTATTTTAAATCATGAATGGACAGTGGGCAGAGATAGACCCCAGAATTCTTGTATGCATGCGTGTAAGCAACCAGAAAAAATTTTGATGGTAATGGTACCTGATGCATTCCCCATATGTTTTGTGTCTCTAAAACCAACAGTAACAGCTAAGCATAAGAGCATTAAAGACCAGTTGATCTCTGGAATGTAAATCTGGCCATGTATTCTGGAAGAAGTGTGGACAATTTTGACCCTGGGAAAGAAACCCAAAGCAGAACATTGTTTGATTATTGAGAAAGTGCCAGTGATGATGGCTTGACTTCCCACAACTGCTGCAAGAATGGCTATGGCCAGAACAGGCCATCTTATATTCTCTGACAACAGGAACGATAATGAAATGGTTTAGTAATGAAATCATATATTTAAATTGGATTACTTCTCATTTACGAAGAACAACTGTTACCACCTACCAGGTACGGATACATAGAATCCAATCCGGTAATCACTCTCAAGAGTATGATGCTTAGACAGATAAGCTGCTTGGCCCATATACGCCAGGATTAGAGATGGATAAACCACAAAGGTGAAAGCAATCTGCAGGAAGAAGGATTTATTGTTAGAAGAGTAGCTTCATAGAATTGTGCTATCTACTGGGGATTATTCTTTAACTGGTTTACCATAAGCAGTGAGCACATCTGTTGTACTTGTGCAGAATGCATAGAAGTCTGCTTAAGAGTACTGGCCTATTCATTTGAAATTTAATTACTTATCTTCACTAATAACTATTGTCTTTATCAGTATTATTAATTGACTAGCAGAATATTCTGTTAATAAATTCCAAGAAGATATTACTCAGTAGAGTATAGATTACCGATTTATCATCAAACAGGAGCAAGAGAAGAGCAATCTATCCATATAATCTTAGGGGAAACAACTTGCTAGGCAGAAAGAATTTTATTATTCTTTGTCTACTTGAATGCTTGATTACTATATAATCATCGGTTTAAGTGGGGAAGTTCAAAGCAGACTTTTTTCTGCCTTAAGAAAGAGAAGGGTAAAAAATTGATTTTAAAATTTAGACTGTAGTAAATGGATCTTCACTGCTTCTGCAACAAGGATTAGCCTACAATAGAGGGGGCGCGGGGGGAATAGTCCTGCTCAGGACATTGATTATGTTCTCTATTCTGTACCTCACAGGGGTTACTCATGTTAACAGCATGTTCGTGCAATTAATTTCAGTATTACTTCTTCACATACCAAACTCTGTATTCAAAATACATGATGATAGTTTGCATTTAACTTTCTCAAACATGTTTAGAATTAAAAAACAAAATAAAAAATGAAGTAATCAACAAATTAGATCACCTTAATTGACAACTGTGTGAAGTGGCCAAGATCAGCAAACATAGCTTCTGAGCCTGAAATATAGTCAAACAATTTCATAAAGAGGAAATATAGAAGTGCCTAAAAGGTTTAGATGATAAAAGAACAGTTCAATGTACATACTCTTGTACCTGTAATACACAACAGTATTCCACCCAAGGACATCCAACCTCCCTTTTGGGTCTTCTTCAAAAATTTGTACATATAATATGGAGAGAGTGCTTGGTAAACATGGGGATTCCAGTGGAAAATGTTGTAAACACCAATAGCACTGATGCATAGAAGCCACATAATCACGATAGGTGCAAACAAAAATCCAACTCGATGTGTCCCGTAATGCTGGAGGGCAAACAAAAAGACCAGTATTGCACAAGCAACCGGAACTTCAACATCTGCAGAATTAATAAACTGTAAGGAAATAGGGTATTAAGCAAAGCACATAATCAACTTTACGAGCTCAAGTTCATGTTTTTGAAAGAAATGTAAAGATATTTAACAGGTATTTTCAGCTTTCAGCTTTCTATCTAAAAATTAAGACATATCTACCCTTCTTAAAGGGATAGAAACTGTCAAGATAGACACAGTATCATCAAGAGTCATTATAAAACCTCCATTATGAAGTCAGAACACGAGTTCCCTTTTAGTAAGAATAATTTGAGAACAAGAAAGTTCTCATCCTTGAACTCCAGATATCTTCCAGTGAAAACACTATCCATTTATAGCCATGGAGCTAATCCTATTGGGTAATACGTTTCCGATCATCAAGTCAAAGTAGTTAGTTATCTTAGGGATTTATTTTATAACCACCATTTCATCCAGCTAGCACCACCAACTCATATTTTTTCTCCAGCAGAACAAGGATAGAACTGTGAAAGTGCCAAGAACCTCTTCTCCCACCAATCTCAATTCATAGATTGGAGGTAGCTCTACACCAACAACCAATTTCAACATTGAATCTTGTAATAACTTGATGGTACACGTGTTCCTCTGCACATACCAACATATTTGTTTAGTGCATATATTGTTGAACACTTTTCCCACTTTTAATGTAAGATATATTTTATCAAATACAGGCTTGGCTGTTTCTTCATATCAAGATATATAAGACCAAAGGTAAAATTTTGCACCCTAAGATGAAACCTCAAGGAGCTCAACAACTTCTTGCCTATAACCGTTTTCAAATGAATGCAGCTCAAGGATTGGAATTATAGAAATATGTATAAAGTAGTTGTCTATGTAGAAGGTAAACAGAAATTTTCCTCAATATTGAGGAAGTTAAAACACATGCTGAAGTGAGAATTGACAGAAGCATCTTGACAATAGAGTGTTGTTTGATCGCTATAAACAGTAACAAATGATGCTCTCTCAAAGTCTGATTAATTAGGTATTGTTGTTACACCAGGACTTGATAGTCAGTGGAGAACATGTTCCCCACAAACAGCAAAGGTTGGCAACTATGGATGTAGGGCCAAATTCCATTGTCTCATACAAAGCAAAGATAGGATACCACGAATGAACAGATAAACTAGTGTGACAAAAGAAGCCATCATATATAAAACCAAAGTGAAAATTTAAAAAGCTGGTGAATAATTTAGCAAATTAATCTATGAGCAGAAACAGCAGCCAATTAACTACCATCCTTGGACAGTAAAAGTGAGTCCAAGCTTGGTTGTTGCCACTCATATTTATGAATATCTGATAGGCGGCTTTAAGTCATGGTTCTAACTCAATTAGGAAAGCCTACCGGCCTCCATAGAGCCAATAGCCACTGAATCAAAAGAAAAAATAAAAAATAAAAATCAGCTGCAGTAGACTATGCTATAACACCTTCTTTTTACCCGGAACCTTATCCAAACTAAAACCACCTTCCTCTCCACCTTATAATGACAACGAAACTTTATAAAAGACGCAACTTGAAAGACTTAATCTTCTAATTTATTCAATTTAAACTTCTTTTCTAAGCCACATATGGATCTTTATCTTATTATAAGTAGGATTTTCTAACTTTACCTTCCAAATCATAAACAATAGTATAATTCATACGCTTGAAAAGTTGATGGTGATTTGAGTCTTGATTAAAGCAATGTTTATTTTAATATATTTGTGGGGACCCCAAAATAATGCATGCCTCAACTATTTGGTAATTTCTTCTCCGCTTGTCCACTACTGACGTCTAGAAATTACAAAGAGAGGAAGCAGAAGCTTTGGAAATTTCAAACCCGAATAGCCGAATATATAACAGCAAAATCAAGATATAGAATAACTGAGATCTGCTTCTTTAATTCATTTTATGAGATGTCCAATATAGAGATGCTAAAGAAATTGTTTTAGAAGCAAAACAACAGAAACAGCTATAGAGACTTGGTGCCATTCAACAGCAACTAACTTCTGCAGTTCACCCTAAAAGGAACATTGTTTCATCTTCCTGATTACCAAATAAATATAAAGACTTCTCTATTCAACCATACGTTTTAACTTGGATGATTTTCTGGGCATTGGATCCTAATTTAAGATCGAAAATGGCTACTACTAGTAAATGTGTAAAACATATTTACATAGTCAACTGGAGTTCAGCTATAATCGAACACCTTCAGAATTCAAAACTTATTACCCACAAACGTCGAAATTGGCTGTCGGAATGGAATAACAATTAACAAGCACTTCAGAGAACACATTGGCTTGAACGTAAGGAACTTACATTGATGTTGCTCCTTTGACATGGAAAGTTCCAGCCCAGAAACTGCAGAGAAAACTGCATACACAACCCAAAGAAACGATTAATCTCAGTCCATAAGAGCCCAACTCTTCATTTTAAATCTACAAGCACAGTTTGCAGTACAGAACAACCAATACCAGAAATTGCAGGTGTAAGAACCCCATCACCAATGACCATACAAGTTCCAATCAAAGCCAAAAAAAGCAACACCTTTTGCAGTACTTTATGCTTCTCCAGAGTAGATTTTAAGCTGGACCTGGACCCAGTATTATTTGACAAAATCACATCTTTATTGTACTCTGATAACTCTTCATCGGCCAATTGACAATTGGGCAAGGAACTAACTCTGGCATGCCTACACAGCAATGAATACAAAGCAAAAGTGCCACCTTCACCATTATCATCAGCTCTCAGCACAATAAACACATATTTCACAAGCGGTATCAAAGTTAGCGTCCAAAACACAAAAGATAACACCCCATAGATCTCCTCATTCGTTTCTGAATGCTGTATATCCTCAGCAAAAGCGCTTTTGTACACATACAAAGGAGAAGTACTTAAATCTCCATACACAACACCTAAGCTCTGATAAGCCAAAGTTAACAGTGTCTTCCATGAATCTCTCTGCAACAAACATGAAACAACAATTAAAGCTTTGTTTTTTAGATTGAAGATAGTAAAATTGAAGCCACCAACAACGGTTGACACATGTCGTACCTTAAGTGGATTGTTACTGATCACATTCACACCTTCAAGATCCATCACAGGCTGTCACTAAATCACTAATAATACATTTCTGAAGCAAGTTTGAGCATAATAAAGAGTACCCCACCAGCCCAGACAGATTATCACCCTCCCCAGTTCGAGCAAGTCGAAGGAAAACAAGTCACGAAAATTATTCTTGACTAACTGAGCTTTTTTATACAAGGGAATATACAAAGTAGTTGAAGAGTCAAGAATACTACTAGCAGTAGCAGACCCACCAATGTGGACTAATGAAAGAACAAACACGAAACACAACAAACGAATATATAGAACAATAGTTTTGGAGCTGATGCTATTGAATATTGAAAAAACTCCTCGTAAACTTTAATTTCTTTTTTTTTTTTTAATAATAATACTTTTGAGCTTATGGTTACCTTCTCCACTTGGCGCTCTCTCTCTCTCACTCTCTCTCTCTCTCTGTACATGAAATTGAGAATGAAAGTGAATTATAGTACGTTATGTTTTGAGTGGCAAAAAGTGGTGAGCGAACGAGGCATGCACTAACTCCCTCAAATTCTTCTCTTTTTATCATCAGACAGACCTAACACTCACCACCACTGGAATATCTAATATCTATATGCATCTTATTTTTTCCTTTTATATTTTTTTGAGTTTATTAATATTCAGACAACGATGTTTGAATCAGTGAGTTGGACGAGTGAACTCTTTTATTCTTTTAATGAAATGAAAAATATTTGTATGCAACAATAAGAATGCCAATAATAATCATAATCATAATAATAAGGCGGTTATAAACTATTCGTATAAATTTATTTATATAAAATTATATAATACTTTTATTTAATATTATTAAACGATGGACACATTATTTATATTTATATTATACTAATTAATATAATTAAAATTTAAAATTTATTTATTTAATTAAATTATAGTATATTAATTTATATAAATAATTTATTATAATAGTATTAATATTAATATAAATAATAATAATATAAGATCGAGGAAGAAAAGGGATTTGAGATTGACGTATGTAATCGTCACGTACTAATCTGATTCTGATACAACGAAACTCAAGTCTTACACGTCCTAAGGCTTGAGTGGTGAAGAGAATTCGACATTATTTGTACAACAGAAATGTGGGTGTGGGGAGAGAGAGGCTAAGGTGGCAATTTTTAATGCCATCACCATTTACAACTATGCGGACTCCGTGAAATAAAATTGATTTTGATAGATTCTAAAGGGTAGCTGGCTGTGTTGATTATAGGGAAACATTTTTAAAGTTCGAGAACAGTAAATGCTTTTTCTTCAAAACCATCGTATTATTTATTACCTCATTTAATTATCTATTTAATGACTGTTATATTACTTGAAGAATTAGGTAGGATGAGATTCAGAATAGCTATTTAAGAAGGGAACAATATTACAATATTACTGATAATAAATTTGAGTTGGAAACATCTATTAAGTTAAGTAGATTACATGGGTCACATTAAATTACCTCTTTTGAATATCTATTTTGTGTGTTAGGTGACAAGGCTTATTTATATCTCTTTATTGATGCCATTCAAAAGCAACTTATCAGTCTATTTCGTGAACAGTATATAATTTTACGATCATCTTGTAATACTATTAAACTTTTTTACCATAATCAACTTCAAAAAAATTGACAAATCTTAGCTCCAGCTATCAGTCCCTAGGCTGCTCAAAGTATGCAACTACAGGTTATACTACGATACACCAGTTATATCATACAATCGTTTTCAAATTTTTTATAAATTTAGTGTAAAAGTTACAAATCTTTGTATAAAAGTCGTAAATATAAAAAAAATTTGTAAGTAAATAATTTTTTATATTTACAATTTTTATACAATGATTTACAATTTTTAGTCTAATTTTATTAAAAATAAAAATAATTATACAATTATTTATTTACAACTTTTTTTTACATATTTACGATTTTTATACAAAGATTTACAACTTTAAAACTAAATTTATAAAAAATTTGAAAATGATTATATCAGTATAACTGATATACCGCAACCAAAGTCATGCAACCGTAGAAACATAGAATGGACATCCAGAGAATCACTGGGAAAGCCAGTAAGACAGCTATTGCTGTTCACTGTATTGGCCTGCCCTGCCCTGCCCGGCTTTGAGATGTAAACTAACGTAAAGCTTCTCCAAAGCCATAGAGCAATCAACATCCTTTATCCACCACAAAAAAGAAAAAGGCAATAAAATTGAAAACCCATTCTTGACATCTCTCAAGTGTTTGATCTGAACCTTCTAATGGAAAAACAAATTTGGTGTGTTGCAAGGACCCTCAAACGTTCGTTTGTTTTGTGAACTTATTGGTCAGGACCCAGAGGGATCCATTTTTTAGTTATTTGTGGAATCTTGCGTTGCCAAATGCCAATCTCTCTTTGTCTCTCTCACACACACGTGCATAGTTTTTATATGATTAAGTAGATATTAATACGCATAACCAGATGCTTAGAATTTGTCTCCAGTTTGGAGTGAGTAGTGCAGCTCAATAATGTTCACCCACCAAATGAGCAGTTGACTTGATCTCTTTTACAATAATTGAGTTGAGGAAAATTATACTAAGATATCCCAGAGATGAGGACAAATACATGAAACAAACAAATTTGCTTTGCCCATTAATGCTTTATGCTTTATAAAACCAAAGTAAATATACAAATATTGAGTACCTAAAAGATCTTTTTAAAGTCATCTCACTAAAATAATAATAAAGTTAACATAACTCTAAGAAAAAGGGATGTAAGATTGCATCAAATATATGATATAGTAAAATTCTTATACACAATCTTGATTTAAATTTAAGGGTCAAATTATCAATTCTTATAAAAGCTATAAATATGTATATATATAAAACTTATAAATAATTACAAATTTTAATCTAAATTATCCATGTAAAAACTATAAACGAATACATAAAAGTTATAATGGTTTAACTAAGTTTTGCAACAAATTTTTATAACTTTAATGTGCAGATGATGTGTTGTAATAACTGTAGCCAGATCCTAGATTTAATACATGAGAATGACAAGGACTAGAACCTACACAAAAATATGACCCAACAGTGCACCAACTTGAGGTCCTTTGCCCTGATGAATGGGCTAACCTCAATTGATTAGACTGTGAGGATATGAGACCGATCAATGCCAAAAGGCAATGCAATGCAACGCGATCGATCAGCATACGTTCCATCACTTTTTTGAGGTGGAGGCCACCTTCCAATTCCATTAGTATTTACTAGTTGATGTCGACTCGACCCTCTTTGGCCCCTCCCCTATTCCTTTTTTTTTTTTTGTGTTGTTTTGTTTTTTAGTTTTTGGAATTTTCTACTATTACTTGGATCCCCCCTTTCATCAATTCCTCTTTTATCTTCTCTATCTTTACAGTATCCAAATCCCATCAATTCTTCACCAGATTTTGCTTACCACCCTTTTTCATTAGTTTCTACATTGTTCTACAACTAATCATTCTCAACTCAGTCCGTAGAAAATGAATATGACTAAAAAACTTTTTGAGAGAATATTACGCTTTATTTTTAAGATTATATTAAAAATAATATTATTCATATAAACATCCATCGAAGACATAAAATATACGATAACAAATAAAAACTATTAACAAATAGATAATAGTTGCCGTCTTAAATTCACGGCAAAAGAGTCTTTAAAGGGAGGGACCAAGGGAGCATAATATTACGGTCCGTTCAATTTGTTTGTTAAAGTGGTCCAAATATGCATAAGGTTTGGTCTAGCTTTTAAAAAATTTACAAGCCCAAGCCCATCTTCTATAATTCTCTAGCAAGTCAAGTTTCTAGAATTCTCTCTTGTTCATATCTATTATTGTACATATTTTAGTAGATGATTCTAGATAGTGAATTAGGACCCTTAGATGCATTAGATGTTAGCTATTCATTTGAGAGGTGGTTTACTATAAAAACCCCTTAAATGCTCATTTGTAAATCATCCAAACAAATCCAAGAAACCAAACATTGTAAAGCTTTCCAGTGTAAAACAAAGCTCTCTTACTTAGCAATACTTATCTCCATCTTCCATCTCTTCTCTTCTTGCCTGCAAAGCTCTTTTGCTCAACAATGTTCTTTTCTCCCTGAGTGAGAAGGCAAACTATAAGGCTTACATAGCAACTTTCGAGTTCAAGTTGCCTAAGTGCCGCACGAGCGTGCTGCGCAAACCTCTAAACTCGTGACAATAAGCAATCATCCAATAGTTTTGATAATAAAAATAATGGGATTGAAATTGATATAAATAAATATATAGTTTGAAGCAATTTGGTGATGCCATGAAGATCAAGAGAGTCCTTAGAATCCGGGGTTTTATTCTGTTTTCTACGTAAAAGCCAGCTAAATATACATATAATAACACGCTGTCCTGGTGCTGCTTCAGTCATCTAATGCATCATTGCTCCAATGCATCAGAGATTCAGATTTTACAATCTCCGATACGAAGCATCTTAAACATACAAAAATGTTGGACTATAATATATAATAATTGATTGCAATTAGATGTCAACATATATAGCCTTTATTTCACTGACAATTAACATGTGAACAGCACAGGTGTTGAACAATTAATCGATGAACTTCCCCCATCATCTCATGAATCAGATTCATTCATAAATTATTCATATTTCCAGAGAATGAAAAAGTATGAGAAAGTCATGATACATCGCACAGCCGGCAGATAATAATAATAGTAATATTAATATTACGTGTTGTCCTTATATTATTGTACTGTTAAATTTAACAATGTCAGATGTATTAGGATTCAGATTATAATTTCCAATCTAACTTTCTGTGTTGACCTGATGATGAATTTTTAGTCATTGACAATTTTTGTTATATAATTTATATTAGTATGCAGGCCTGAGTAGTTCATGTATAATTTATCTTTACTAACTAAGGAATATAAAATCATAAAATAGCTTAATATGGTATATGCTATCAGTGCCGGCTCAAGCATTTTTCGGGCCTAAAGTGAGAATGATAGAATAGGTTTTTTTTTATTCAATATAAATAATTAAATAAATTTCACTAAAATTGTACTTCATAATTTCATTAGTATTGTTTATTTAATTACAAAATTTTTGTTAGTATAATTTTATTGTTTTTGTTTACATATTTATCAAGAGGCTTTGTTTTAAGATTTAACTAATTTTCTAAATACTTTAATAATTTTTTCTTATCTAGGTTCATATTTTCTAATAAACATGTCTAAAACTCTAAATAAATAAATAAATAAAATAATTTTTATAAAAATAAAAAATAATAAAAGTAGTTGTTGAAACTAAAATTTTAGTGAGATGACATATCATCTTTATTAATAATCTTGGGAGAATGAGAGAGTTTAAATATTTAATAGAGTTAGAAAGATAAGTTTGTAATATAAATAAATAATACATATAAAGTCAAGAGCTTTAATTTATATATTAATGTTTGATTATTTAAAATCAATTGTGATCTTTTTATTTTTTTCAAAATTTAAAAAATATTTTATATAAATTAATTATAGATATTTGAGGAAACAATTTAACTTTGTACTTTAGTTAAACTCAAATTCTCGTAATAATTTTTTTAAAAAAACCTAGCTTATACATAAAAATCATTGAAAAAAATATTTCATAATTAATTGTGGGCTTATAAAAAAATATAGGGCCTTAAGAATTTAAATAAAAAATTGGGGCTCTATCTGAATTTCAAGTTTGGGACCTTAATGATGTAACATAAACTTTTGGGGCCTCAGAAATCTAAGTTTAGAACCATAATGATACAGTATAAACATTTGGGGTCTTATTAAAATTTTAGGGCCCAAGCGGTTGCCTCAGTCGCCCGGGGGTTAAGCCGGCACTGTATACTATCAACCCAAGTATAAACTTATTCCGACTCATAAGATTTGTCGTTATTATTATACAAAAAAAAAAAAAAAAAGTTGTAAACCTAGGCTACTTTCTGGCAGCTCTTTGCACAATAGGGTTGTTTTTAAGCCCACAATAAAAAAATGACCCTAGATCATGGCCATACGTACTATTCCTAACAAGCAATAACTCAATTCACAATCAAAATTATCCACAGACTAAGGAATTTGAATAAAATTTTTAGTAGTCATAAATATTAATGGACCTTGCTGGTCTTATGCTTGTGATGCTTTTGAGAAGTTTTATTAAATCCCTATTTTTTATTTCATTAGCCTCCACGTCAAAGTTAACTAAGGACATAATTATAATAAAAATATAATAAATAAAATAATTAATATTGAGTTAATAAATTAAATAAAAACTATCATTTTTTAATGTTTTCTCCCCAACACTATTAATGATCAATCTCATCCTATCCCTCTCACACCACTCATCTCTTTCTCTTTCCCGTTTCTATAATTTTTTTCTTCTCAAACTAATTAAAGTTCATTTTTCATTCTTTCTTTTTAAATTTCAATTAATCACATAACCGCAGGTCTAATGTATATCAAATCATCATTTTTTCTTTCTCTCTCTCTATCAAAAACCATAACTAAGAAACATATGATTGATTTTTTTTTTAATATGAACTTGGAGAATTTAATAATGTATGAAGAAACAATTGATTACGATTAACAGTATCATTTTTTTACGCATATTGTTTAAAAGATTGAAAAAAATTAAATACCATTAACATTACATAATAATTTAATTAAAAATTAAATGATAATTTAATTAAGCTTATATCAAATAAGAGGCGATGGCTAATAAATAAAAAAAGATTAATTAAAAATTAAATGATAATTTAAATAAGCTTACCCTACATATATTTAAAATTGAATTTGAGTTTGATGAAAAATTATTGAAATTATAAATTTATTCCCGTTACATAAGAGTTGGGAGTTAAAGAGATGGACAATGAGGACCGAATCAAACTATTTGATGCTTTTTTAAGTTCCTAGTTTAGGGGACAAAGGTAGAGTAACTCAAGGCCCTTAACATCTGACCCTTTTTTTTTTTTTTTGGAGGATGGGCCACAATACCATAATATTGAAATGAGATGATTTTTCAACAAAAATGATATTATTTGCCCCCACTATTAAACTATCATAACCTCATTTCTTTTTCATTTTAATTATTTTTCTTTTCATATAAAGACTCCATAAACTTAATCATTCTCAATGATGGTTTTTGTGCTAATAATAATTCTCTTCCATAAACCATAAAGATAGAGGAGAATGAGAGAGAGCTTGAAAGAGAAAATAAGAAGATTTGAATAAGAAAGATTCCTTTTTCAATCAATTCCTCATTTTACTACATCTCTGTTTTCTCCTCCCAAGTGTGAGATAATCATCACTGCAAGCTTCAATCAAATTATCTTCAATCTTTATCCAAAATCTCTAAGTCTAACCTCGTCCAAGTTTTTAATCCTAGAAATATTTTAGGTCATTTGCACTTGGGCCGGCCTAGATGACATATTTTAGTCCCTTAAGTGAGAAACTAAATAGGATGAAGTACAAATGAATGAGGTAGAAAAAAGATAAAGATAAATAAGAAATTCTTTGTTGATTAATTAAACATATCTTCTAAATTTAATCATTTAGATAGGATGGAAACGATAACATTAGTAAATCAAAAGTATAATTTGTATAATAGATGTTTTAAGTAAATTTTAGGCACAAATAGTGTCACCTCAATTATCTCTAACCCAAACCTTCTACTACACCTTCGTTAGTTATTATTAACCTCCGTTAGCAGAGAAAAATCTTACAATTGAGAGAGGTTAACCATAATTACAATCAAGAAGAGTAAAACTATAGTGAAGAAGTCAGGATATCAGATGTCACAGCTACCATGGCAATCCCTATTTCAAATTTTTACTGTGGTAATAGAATAAAGTCAACAATTGAAAGAGAACAGGACAAATAATATAACAATTATAAGTATTAAAAAGAATTAAAATATTTGATGTGGCGTTACGAGACACTATCATAATGTCTGTCATATCAATTAGACACAAATTTTGTATCCTAATTTCATCAGTATAATACTATTTTATCTTTTATAATAAAATTAGACGACATAAAGAAATATCTTAAAAATGATCAATTATATATATTTACATAGATAAGAGTTGCACGTACCACAGATTGATGATGACATCTCATGTAAAAGGTATGAATTTTAGATTACACCAAAACTCATATAGGTATCAATAATACTCAAATTAAACTATTGAACATAAAAATTCGAAATAGTTTATGAAAATTAATCTTATATATACTAACTTATTATAACTCCAATATTAGGGCAAATGACAAAAAAAGGCAACATTCCGATTTCATCCTACCTTTCCCGCCCTTATTACCAACTACTCAATCTTCCGAATTCCAAGCTTTCTCTCAGGTTTCCCGCGAAAATCTCTACCCTGAACCAACTCCATTTCCCTCACCACTCTCCATCTATCACAAAACAAAACAAAAACAGAAACAAATCCAACTTCTGCACTCTTCATTTTGCATGGTTGTGCTCCTCTAATTATCTGCCTTTCACTCTCTCGCTCCCTTCCTCTCTCTTATCTATATCTCCCTTGCAGCGGAATCCGATTTCCCCCCGGAATCCGCCATGGAAGATGAATAGAAAAATCCTTCCAGTACTCCCCTCCACCACCTCCATCACCTCCTCCTCCTCCCTCTTCCGTCCGTTCCACCGCAACAACCTCCCATCTTCCACTGCACCACCCTTAACTAAAATCCCCGCCACTCAAATCCTCATATGGCGCTACCAAATTCTCGACCCCGACTGCGAGATTGTCTTCCATTGGAACAACGTCTTCCTTGTTATGTGCCTCATTGCGCTCTTCATTGACCCCCTCTACTTTTATCTTCCATCAGTGGGAGGCGATGCTTGTTTATTTACTGACAATTACTCGGGCTTGTTGATAACCATCATCCGCTCTATTACTGACCTTTTTTATATTCTACATATCCTTATGAAGTTTAGAACCGCTTTTGTGTCACCCAGTTCCAGAGTGTTTGGGAGGGGAGAGTTGGTTATGGATCCCAGAGAGATTGCTGCAAGGTATTTGAAATCTGATTTTGTCATTGATCTAGCCGCCGCGCTTCCTTTGCCTCAGGTTGCCTTAATTTCTTCTCCTTCATTTATCACACATTTAATTCATTTCTAACCAACTCTTTTTGTGCATGTTTTGACATTCAACATTTGAGGTTATAATCTAAATGATCCTGTAATGTAATCGCTTGACATATTCAAAAATTTCATAAGGTTTATTGAAATATAACTTAATATTAAGTCAATACTTATTAGTTTAAACTATTAGGTAAAGTAACAAGCTTAATAGGGTATCAAAATCTTTTGAACTAATCGTCTAAGGTTTGAATATCTCCGCTGTAAATTAAAAAATAATTTAAATTGATCCACACAAAAATTAAAAAAAAAACCCAAAAGAGGTTTGTGAGTCGGTCTTGAGTTTCTAAGACATGTATCGTCAAATCAAATGCATGACCTAAAAACTAGTGCATCGAGACAAAAGATCCAAGTTTCTTTATAAATTTAAGACCTTTCCTTACAATTATCATAACAAACTCAAAATATATAGGTAGTTAGCTTCATAGCTCTCTTAGGAAGTTAGGAGTTTAGAATTTAAAATCAAACATGGGAAAACTTTTTGCAGTGTTGTGTTATGAAAACGATACATAACAAAGAAGAGTTTAATGAAATTAATTGTTTGTGAGGATAACTATATTATTGGAGCTGAGGTTTTTTTTCTTTGTAACTTTTTGGCTTCCAGATTGTGATATGGTTAGTAATTCCAGCCACAAGAGAAACCAACGCTGATTACGACAACAGCACTCTAGGTTTTATTGTTCTATTGCAATATGTTCCCAGACTATTTGTTATTTTCCCTTTGAACCAAAGAATCATAAAAACTACCGGGGTTGTTGCCAAGACTGCTTGGTCAGGAGCTGCCTACAATCTCCTCCTTTTCTTGCTTGCCAGTCATGTAAGCATTAGCTCAGCTCAACCCTCTGCTTTAGTAGATAATTAAATATTAATTGAAAGTCATCCATCATATTCTGTGTCTGTGCAGGTGTGTGGAGCATCGTGGTACCTCTTGTCAATAGGGCGGCAGTTTGGCTGCTGGAAAACGGAGTGTGAGAATGAGAATGCCTCAAGAGTTCTATGCATCCCCAGTTTTCTTGATTGTAATAGTATGGATCGACCTGAACGACAGAATTGGGTGAATGTCACTAAAGTTATTGAGAAATGCGATCCAAATAAAGAAGATGAACCTGACGCCTTTAAGTTTGGAATTCATGGAGATGTTTTTACTGAAAATGTTGCGTCTGCATCTATGTTTGAGAAGGCACTATATTGTCTTTGGTGGGGTTTAAGAAGCTTAAGGTAGGATTTAATTTCTGCTTTTTACATCATTTCCCTTCCAATTTACAACAATTATTTTCTAAAGCTTTCGTTCCATTTACCGTATAAGTTAACTTGTGATCAAAGGCATCTCTATGACATTGTGTTGTTGGGTGTTTATTAGTAGTATCATATGAAGAGCATATATAGC
This sequence comes from Boswellia sacra, assembly GCA_013180625.2. Taxonomy (NCBI): domain Eukaryota; kingdom Viridiplantae; phylum Streptophyta; class Magnoliopsida; order Sapindales; family Burseraceae; genus Boswellia; species Boswellia sacra. The sequence goes on along the minus strand of SNVD02004672.1, from coordinate 55,958 downwards.
TTAACATGACTCTGCAATCACATCTCATATATTCATAATCAAGTTTACTCATCGCATCTCTGTGCTTAAAATTTTTCTTTCAAAGGTCATGCTTACATATCTATTATATTATCTTTGCAGTTCATATGGACAGGAGTTGGAAACAAGCGTATATATTCTAGAGAATGTATTTTCGATTCTTATATGCATAGCTGGTTCAGTTTTTTCAGCATTGTTGATTGGCAACATGCAGGTATCTTGCACTATCACTTTAATTTACCAGTTCTCCATACTGGAAATGGATTAGTTTATAAAAAGTCTCAAACTGTTCCAAAATTTCTGTGAATTGATGTTCTAGTCTTGCTGCTTTGATCTTGTTATCAATTTACAAGTCACAAAACTTATGTGCCAAGTAATTTCATGCATTGCAATGTGTAACTGCTTAGTGACTTTATTTTATTTTTTTGTTTATTCTTGAAGAAATATTTTCATTCTATGACAAAAAGATTTGAAGAATGGAGAGTTAAGAAAACGGATACAGAGGAGTGGATGAGGCACCGGCAATTACCTCCAGATTTACAAGATCGTGTTCGTCAGTTTGTTCAGTACAAATGGCAAGCAACTAGAGGAGTCAATGAAGAATCTATACTACGTTCTTTACCCGTGGACCTTCGTCGTGAAATTCAGCGCCACCTGTGCATTGCCCTTGTGCGCCGTGTAAGTTTATTTAGCTTTTTCTACTTTTCTCACCTTCCTTTTTGATTATTTCATGCCCTTCACGAATCACACAATATGTCTTACAAATGTTCATTTAAACCCCTTTGCAAACCTGCTTATAGATGCTTAATTTCTAGCCGGAAGATTAATCTCTGATTAGGCTATGAGCATTTCTTGGTCATTTTATTCATAAAATTGTCATCTCTTTCGTAAGTAATTGCTTGTTGGGATATCCTGCTTATGGAATAGTTGAGTGATCCGAATTCTTAAATCTTTCATTGCTCAGGTTCCATTCTTCGCGCAAATGGATGACCAGCTTCTAGATGCCATATGCGAGCGCCTCATCTCATCTTTGAGCATTAAAGACACCTATATTGTTCGAGAGGGGGATCCCGTAAACGAGATGCTTTTTACAATTAGAGGAAAACTGGAGAGCTCCACAACTAATGGAGGAAGGTCTGGTTTCTTCAACTCTATCACTCTTGGACCTGGTGATTTCTGTGGTGAAGAGTTGCTGACATGGGCGTTAATGCCCACCCCTAGCGTCAACTTGCCTTCTTCAACTCGGACGGTCAGAGCCCTTTGCGAAGTTGAAGCTTTTGCCCTTCAAGCAGAGGACCTTAGATTTGTTTCTCATCAGTTCAAGAAGCTTCACAGCAAGAAGCTTCAGCATGCCTTTAGATACTACTCTCATCAATGGAGAACATGGGCTGCATGCTTCATACAATCTGCTTGGAGAAGGTTTAGAAAGCGGCAGATGACACAGGAGTTGATCAGACGAGAAGGCAATGTCTACTACATGCACATTCCTGACCAAGATAGCTTCTATTACGGTGATGAGGTAGCTGATGAAAGCGGTGGGGTTGCACCAGTCAAGAATGCCAACAATTTCCAGAATCATGGTGCCAAAATGCGAACACTTGGTGCAAGTGGTAGAAGAGGGGGTCAGCAAATAGTTGCGGGAGTTGATTCAGCTGCTTCTAGTAGCTTGAAGATGCCCAAGATGTTTAAGCCAGATGAGCCTGATTTCTCTCTAGACCACGGGGATGTTTAGTTAGCAAAAACAACTTTGGGAAAAATGTCAAAGAAATGATAATTGAGAACATAGTTAGGATTTTTCTTATCACATTTCTGTATATGTTAGTTGTAGATTAGTGTTGGTAATTGCATTTTAACTCTATAATCACAAAACTATCTAGAAATAATATACCTAATTGAACAAATTGCCAGAGTAAGAGATCTAAGAATCAATCTTACTCGTACCAGTAGTATCGAAGAACGGGGTAAGTTAGTCTAATTTGAGTACAGAAAATTTAAATCTTTACTAACCATGATGGATGAAACACATCACAATTCACATATAGGTAGAGTCTATATTATTAGATTCCAAAGTTAAGTATCATTCTTTGACATTCACCATTCAATAAGATTGGTAAAATACCGCGCTGATTCATTTCGGAAGCACCACGGCAGTGGCAGGCAGCCAACTAGCAATAATTAGAATTAGAGCTTCTGATGGAAGCTATATACTGAAAAATTATTGGAGATGACATCTAATTAATACTATGAAATGATCCTCTAAATCTCTATAGAAACTCTCTCAGTATTCGTTACTCAACACTTCTTTGCGGAGTTGGTGAAGGGCAGAGGCTTCAACTGTTGTTGACATGTCAAGGGCCTTCTCTAATGTTGCAACAACTTGCTCCATGGATGGTCTTTTTTGCTTAAGTGATGTGCATGACAAAGCCAGCTGAAGTGTGAGGTCAAATGCTTCTGCCGAGTACTCTCCATCAAGTTTAGGATCAGCAAATTCTATTATGCTGCCACCTCTTGTCAGGACTTTTGCCTGGAAAGCAAAAACATGAAAGTAAAATTGAGAACTTAAGAATAATTTATTAATTCAAAATATTAAATTGAATGAAGCAATATTGTCTCTCACCATCTTATCTAAAGGAATTGGTTTCCTCAAGTTCATGTTAATGACCTTCTTCCCAGAGAGAATTTGCAAAAGTACTATTCCGAAGCTGTAGACATCACCTGAAGAATTTACTTGGCGGTTATCCTGGTACTCGGGATCAACATAACCAAAAGTTCCTCTCACTTCCGAGCTTACTTGGGTTTCACCAAGGTTAATCACCTTGGACAATCCGAAGTCTGAAAGCTTGGCCTCAAAGTTTGGACCCAGAAGAATGTTTGTAGGCTGCAAGAGGGGCCGAAATTTCAATTGATTGAAATTGAAGAAACAACTAGAAAACCATCCTTTCTCGAGTGTCCATATTGAATTGCAGCATAAATGAAATATGAGCATGATTCCTTTATGGTTAAAAACTATTAATACATATATAGTGTCTATTGATGTTGTTATGAGATAAACCTTAATATCTCGGTGAACAATGCAGCCTTGTGAATAAGTGTGAAGGAAGCAAAGGCCTCGAGCGCTATCAATAGCAATCTCAAGCCTTTGAATCCATGACAGGACCCTATCCTTACCTGTTATGAATCAATTTCATTAGCCTTGTAGATATGAAAGATCAATTCCAAAACGTAAAGAGGAACTAATTAAAGTAAAGAAATACCATAAAGCCACTTTGAGAGATTTCCATTGGGGCACAACTCATAGATAAGAAAACACTCATCTTCTCTTAAGCAATAACCGAGCAAAGGCACAAGATTCGGGTGTTTAACATGAGATAAGCTTGTAACTTCTCTGACAAAAGTCTCTACATTTACTTCATTAATAATGTGCTTAATCGCAACACGCTGATTGTTTGACAGTTTCCCTTTATAAACCTTTCCTGATATAACAAAAACAAAACAACAAATCAAGCCATATGCAACATAATTTATTAAGTCCATTAAAAACTGTGAGATGGAACAGTACTAACCAGCCGTTCCTTCACCAATGAGATTTAGATCGTTTAGATTCCCTGTCGCAAAATAGACCTCCTTGATTGGGATTTCGGGACAACCAGGGTCTATTAGTAGCACGTCCTTGAATGATGCTAAGTGAAGAAACAGAATCAGTAATGTTTTTGAAGGGGTTGTAATTTATGTAGTTAATTATCCAATATTGTTAATGAATACCAGGTTTTTTGTGTGGTAGATTTGATTTTTGGCGTCTCTTTAAGAACCAGCATGTGGCAGAAACTGTTACCGCAGCAATGGCACCGCTAATCACAATCCAATAAGCTGTTTCCATGAAAAGTACTTGAAGTTAAAAGAATAAAAAACATATCATCAAAAGTTTCTTTATTACAAAATTTTAAGTGTTGATACAGTGATGGATGAAGAGTCACCTGTTCTAAGTTTTGTCTTCTTTTTATTCTCTGCTGCTTGATAATCCTCTGAAGAACAAAGAGAAAATCTACAAATAATCTTGACTGTGGAGCTTAAGGGAAATTGAATTTAGTAAATCCACGTGTTTTTTAAGTTTTATCAAGAGAATTACCAGCGTAACCATTTTGGTCAGCCAGGCATTTGTAAACATTTGCAGCGTAAGTCTTATCATCAATTCTGCTACTTGTTAATGATAACATCACTGCAAACCTACAGATGTCAGCTTCAATCTTCTCTGACTGAAAATTAGAGGATGTCGGATGTGTTCCTCTCATATCTTGCCAACTTCTCACGCAGAAGCTACAAGTTTGATTCCATTCTTCATCAGGACCTGCAAAGTTGCAATTTTCTCTAAGGCTCCTCAATTCATCTTCCAAACTATAAGCAACATCAGCAATAGAGTAGTCAGAACAGCCACGAGAACCACTTGACAGCGTCTCAATTCCACAACTAAAAACATCTCCTTCAAAGCTCTTCATTGAAGCCAAGCAACTATTCTGCTCACTGGAATTTAAGTATATGCGTCCTGCAGTTTTATTTGCCCGCTGCCCCAATGCATAGAGGTAGCTCTGGAATGCTGAACCACAGCAATTTCCTCTAAGAAAACCACCCCAATCTCCCTCTTCACAACTGGTATTATTATTTGCGAATGACGGAAACTGAAATTCAAGGCTGCAGTCTACGGTAAAAGGCTGCGAGACTGCAAAATTTTGGACAGCAGTGATCACCACGAAGATGCACATAATAGGAAGTGGACTTGGGTACATTCGCTGTGGCCTGTTGGAAGAATACAATATGAGTTCACCCATAGACGAGTAAACAAGTAGAATTGCTGAAGTAGGACTTCTCTTTTACAAATTTGGAGACAAATGGACTAAAAGTTTGACTTTTGAAGAAAAATGAGCATAGATTTCTGCCTGCGACAATTTTCCTTTCAACTTCTGTTCCGGGAAAGCTTCAAAATTAAAGAATCCACTTGGACATCCAGTTGAGATGTAGTTTGAATAAAACAAATATGGATACTCGAAGAGATTCAAACTCCTCTGATCCAGTATCCTTCTGTCACCCGGAAGAGATTTGATTGGACCTGTGAAGCTTCGAATTCCGATTTCTTGTCAGAAAACAGGATTTTTTCTTTCTTTTTCTTTTTTTTTTTTGCACTAACAAGTTTTAAACACATACAGACAGGCTCTGAGAAAATTAGGAAGTTGTTTGCTTTAGAATTTTCGGGCGGTTTTGAAAATTTTGTCCACTGTGATTGCCATTCACACTTCCCATTCCTGGCATCTTTTATATAAATTCCTGTTTGCCAAAGAAAATCCATGTTTTAACAAATCACAAAGTGTTTTGCCGGCCTAAGCAGCTTCATTTTATATCAAGCATAGAATATGCTTAACTACTTTACTCATAAAAATACTGCTGTTGAATTTTACTATGCTAATGGCTCCAAGACTATAACCTGAGGAACGACAGTCTATATGAAAGTGAATGATTGTAACTTGCGGTAAAACCAAAAAAAAAAAAAAATGCCACATAATATTATTATAAGGATTACAGCTATAATCACCCCCAGGAAAAAGTGTCATTTATGTGCTTAGTTGCCAAAAATTTACCTCTTTTGTGTTATTCAACATTTAATATGAGCCTGCCCTTTTCATTACCGAGCAGCGTAAGGCACATCTGATCTGAGACGCACAATTGAACAATATTAGTATTAATATTAATATTGTTTATCATGCCATGTGGTATTGTTCAGTTTTGACGCGTGGAGTGACATCAATTGACGATAATTTCACAACTGGAACCGTTTCTGTTATGAAGAATAGGAATGAGCTTTGTCAGACAGGACAATTTGTATTACCACTAGGTTATGTAAAACCAATACTAGTTTCTCTGAAGCTTTGCCTTCTTGTTTCTGTACTTGTGGATAATTCCATTCTTAGCCAATCATTGTTCGGATCCTGAGCTTCAATGTTTGCCTTTTTATTCTACTTCAAAATCAATAATAAATCATCTGTACAGGTTAATGACAAATAATATAAATGATATACCATAAGAAAATATAGCTGGATCTACATCTATATGAGGTGTGGGATCAACAAAACAAATAACTAGGATTTACATAAGAAGAGTGACGCTATTTGCAAGCCCCCATCTCTTTAGTTTTAGACGTTTACAATTTTAAACAAAAATAAACAGTTAGGAAAGATTATTTTTTTTTTTTTATTCCTCATCCAAAATTCGAAACCGCAGTATTTACATCTTCATGTTTCTATTTTATGTCTACAAGGATTTTTCACCTCCGATGTGATATCATAAAATTTTCGATGCTAGACATCTTTATATTTCTTTATACTAACAAAATTGAGTTAAAAAACTAGTTTGGTAAGAATGGAAAAACACAATACCTTTCCTTTTATGAAGCATCCTCCTCCTCTCAAATCGTGTTGGAGAGAGACTATGGCTACAGATGTACAAGCTACTAAACGAAAGAAACAATACCTGATAGTTTTGGTAGTTGTTTGATTCAATGAATTAATATGATAATTAGTTAAATTTATATACATTGATTATGCAAAGAGAAGGATTACTATTTTTCTTTTAGGCGCAAATCTGAGATTTGCAGGAACGAAAAACAAAAATGAGCCAATTTATTCTCTCAACGTTAAGGACTCATCAATTTTTTTAACTATGAATGGAGTTTGGAAGATGATAATCCTGGAGATGTTGGTGGGTGAGGCTCGGAAGCCACTTTTATTTGTTTATTTTATTTTTATCATTTTACCCTCTTAAAATTAAGAGATGGGGCTCTTTAGTTTATAGGTGGGGTGCAAATAGCACCACTCTTTGAGTCACACTAATTCAGCCCAATATTATGGGCCTATCCTGAGCCCAAGCTTGTTTTTACTTGGGTCAACACTGGACTTAAGCCCACTACCCAGGAAGAAGAAGAATATAAATCAAAGCAAACCCGTCGAATCGAATCTCGCTTTCTCGGAAGAGCAAGAAACCTCTCCGGTTCTCTGTAAGTTGCAACTCTTAACACTCTTTCTTGCAGGTAATTGGTGAATTTTTCTCTTTCCTTTTCTCTCTATTTATGTGTAATTTTTTAACGGATTAATTAATTGTTGGGTAATTGATTGATTCTTCAGGTTTTTGTAAGCTTAAACGATGGAGAAAGAAACCAAAGTAGCGAACGAAGATCCTAAAATAGATTTGTTCGAGGACGATGATGAGTTTGAAGAATTTGAGATCAACGAAGGTATTCTTTTATACCTAATTTTATGAATTATTATTATTTCATCTATAAGATTATGATAGTTTATGAAATTTGTCTTGACTTTTAATTTTGTGTTCAATTGATCTTTTTTTGTAGTTAAGTTAACTTTTTTATGAGCATACTTGCGTTATTTATGTTGCAGTAGTTCGAAAAGAAACTCATAAAAAAAAAATGGTTTAATTGCGATTTTTTTGTGAGTTGGAAGTAGAAGACCTAATTGCTAGCTGCAGAGGTTTGTATGGGCGTGGATGCAGTTGTTATTGAACGTTATTGTTTCAATTTTTGGTTACGGGATTATTTAGTTCTTTGAACAAAATAGCAGATGTGATTTCTTGCTTGGGGAATTTCTGATAAATTTTTTCAAGACTAGGATGGTCGATATTATAGAACGCCATATATTTAGGTACTGTAGGCAGGGGAGAATTGACTGACTTTATGTTCTTTATGGTGACTGCGTGAGTTGAATCTGAGTTTTGCATGCTGTCAACTATACATGATTCTATCTGTCTTGGTGGAATCCAAGAGTAGGGTATTGGATGTAATATTTGGTTATATATTGTTCATACATGCACTGTTTATTTAAGTAATACCTAGACAGAAGAGATTAGCTTTTGTCAAGATAGGAAGTGCTTGCTGACATGTAGTTAGAAAGTTGAATCCATGTGAAGCTGTAGGGAATACTTGAAAGTTAATTTAAACAACAATGGTGAATCATTTATTGGAATGAGAAACTAGAGTAACATGTAAATATTTATCAAGTTGCAGCACAAGGGACAGTTAGAAGGATGCAGCTGCCAGTTTCTTGAATAAATTTTTCTGGTTTACAGTTGAGATAGATCTCTTTTAAGTTTGTCTAGGTGGATTGAATGTTTATATGGAGACACATTGTTTAGCAAAATAAGGTGTGAAGTTACAGTCAGTATCTCCTTTTAACCTGTAGCAAAATGAGGATGATACAACATTGTTGCATGAATTGGTTTTCTGTTGGCTTGCCAACGGTGTATAGCGCCATTCAAACGACTTGACGATGTCAGTGTTGTCATGCTTCCGATTCTGAATTCGTCTGCACTTTTAGTTCACTGAATTTATATTAAACTGCTCATGTACATCCCTTTGAAACTTTATTTAGACTCTAATGGTAGGAACAGTTAATTTTCTTTGAAAGTTCTGGTGACATGGTTTATGGACATTGACAGAGTGGGACGAAAAGGAAGAAGGAAAAGAAACAACACAGCAATGGGAAGATGATTGGGATGACGATGATGTGAATGATGACTTCTCCCTGCAGCTAAGAAGAGAACTGGAGAACAACACTGAAAAGAACTAAGTCATGCTTTTATATTTCTCTCGCTACTGGTCAGTCATCCTGCTATAGGATGCACTGGCTGTGGATTGTATTAGTTCCTAAATATGTTGTTCTCTAGTCGGTGAAATCAGATTACTTCGAATTAGGACCAAAAGAAGTTGTGTTTGATGTGAATTTGCCCATTGAAATTTTAGCATCCTTTATTTTGGGATTTAAAGGAATTGTTGGTTGTTATTTGTGTTTCTTTGTCGCTTAGAGCCTGCTTGGTTTTAGCCATGATCATGATTGAGAACATCATCTTATTGTATCTGAACTTTTGTTCTTCTATAAAAGTTAAACTAAGTCAAACTTATTTAAATACGGTTCTGAAATTTAGACTTTAATTGTTAGCTGTACCTGGACTTCTGTTTTACCAAAATAATATTTAAAAGAGGTGGTGGGAAGCATGCGCCAAAGGTGCAAAAGTCGAACGTTTATACATCAACTAGTATTTGTGGATTACACAAATGCTAGATTGCGGGAAACACTAAACTAAATAATCACAAATTCTAAGAAGTTGCAGACTTTCCACTTTCCCCTAAGAAAAGAAATACCAATCGACAATACAACAACAGTGGCTCCCTTCCTCCTTGATATGTTGGATGAATGATGAATCATGCAGGTGGTTTAAATGGTAAAATTTTTGTTATATGTTGTCGACGGTTTAAGGGCATTAGTATTCATAAGAAAGACGGATCCTTTCATTAATATGCCTAATCTTTGAGTTTGGTATCTCATTCTTCGAATAATTCTGCGCTGTTAAAAAGTAGGGGTGGCAATTTGGATCATGACACGCGAACACGGTATGAATATGATACGAACACGATATACGATTAATAAATAGATTGGATTTGTGCTGAGGGTAGGGGTGGTAATTTATGTCACGCGTGTCGACCCATTTAATTATTCGTGTCACAACATGAAATACAGATTCAACACGATTATTAAATGTGTCACCCACGTGTTGTAATCATGTCATATTTAATTCACATCATTTATTTAATTGTTTAACCTAATTATGCATAATATATCATATTCTATATATTTATATCAATTATAATTATTAAAATCATCATTTACTATTATACAAATTACTTTACTTTATAATATAAAATTTTTAGTTTTATAATATATATGTTATAAGTAAGTAAAAATTCATATCATTAAATGAGCTTGCATGTTAAAAATTTATAATATATGTTTAACTATTCATGTCATTAAACAGGTTGGCGTATTAAATAACCTCAACATGAATCCGACCCATTTATTAGTCGTGTATCGTATTAGTGTCATATTCATGCCGTGTTCGTGTGTAGTGACCCAAATTGTCATCCTAGTTGAGGGTGTTCAACATGCCAACCTATTTAATGACATAAATAGTTAAACATATCTTGTCCTTCCTTAACATGGAAGTTCATTTAATGATATAAATTTTTACCTAATTATAATATATATATTATAAAACTTAAAATTTTATATTATTAAGTAAATTATGATGATTTAAAAAAATTTTATATATTAGTAATTATTTATATTGTAAAAATAATTTTAATTGATATAAATATATAGAATATGAAATATTATGTATAATTAGGTTAAACAGTTAAGTAAATTATGTGAATTAAATATAATACGACTACAATACGTAAATGACACGTTTAATAATCGTGTCAAATCTATATTTTATGTCTCGATACGAATAATTAAATAGATCAATATATGTGACACGAATTACTACTCCTATTAAAAAGTGGTTGGTTTGTAAATCCTTGATTAGCAACTCGGATGGGATTGGCAATTAAGGTTTACTTTATAGCACACCGCCAAGCCCCAAAGTTTGGGCATTGGTTTTTCTTTTCTATTTTGGGCTCGATTCTAGAAAATGAATGAAGAGCTAATGGTCACATTTATTTGGGTTTAGCTACGGAAAATGAATGAGAGAACGGATGAATGAAGAAAAACTAATGGTCTGTTTCATAGGTTTAATTGTGTAAAACAATACTGGAGAAAATTTGTAATGATTTTAGTTATATTCTATTTATTTATTTATTTGCAAGCAAAACAGAAATCGAAACATTTTAATGATAAATGAATAATTTGTATTGTGTACATACGGAGACTAAAGTCTTCTAATTATTTCATAATTAATTTAATATGGTAGGTCGGTAGCGATGACATGATCCAAAACCATAATAAATTATGTTTCCTTCACGAGTAGGTAATTGTATTAATGGATTAATTAATTAAATTGTGTCAAAATAATTCAATCTTATTCAACAAGCTAAATATCATTTAATTTTATTACAAGTCCAACGCAATTGCTTGTACTTGTTCATTTAATAAAAAAATGAGAAAGGTGGGACTCATAAATTAGTCAATTAATCTCTTATCTAATCTGCGAGAGGTTACGGGGATGGCTAACATGTAAACATAAGAAGCCACTATATCACTTAAAAAGAAGAAAAAAAAGGATAATATCATTAACTACCTTTAGATTAGATCTAATATAGATCAAATAGAATAGGGTTTTTTTATCTGTATATTATACTTCTTAATAGGCCTGACAAATTCTATACGACCCGTTAACACGATAAAAACCCATTCGATAAAAACGTGTTTTGGATATAATATTATCGAATCGTATCGTTAGTAGGTTAACACAGTAAAACCCGTTTGATATTAGAACGTGTTTGGATTTATCCTATAATAAACCGTTTCATCCGTTTAATCCGTTAATATTAAGGATAATATAGTAAATTTTTTTATGATAGATAAAAAAAATAATAAAATATAACAAATACTAATTCATAACTATGTTTAACCTAATTAAAATTATTCTAATACAATTACGTCATCTTTTTCTTAGGTGTATATGAGTATGACATTTTGATAGAAAATACAAAGAATAAACTTATAAAATGTCCTATTTCATTTTTAGAAATTATTCAATAATTGGATATTATCAATTATTTATCTTAAATATACTTTAGATAGATCTTTAAATGATGTTGGATACAAAATTTTGTTTATATTTTCGTATTATATTAAATTTAGATATTTCAATAGATTTCAAAATATTTGTTAGATTTTAAATTTATAAACTATTGGTTGTATTACATGTTTAGAATTTATACAAATCATGTTATCATATTGTTGTCTAACTTGAAAATAAAAAACAGGCTAAATGGGTTAGATTCGGGTAACAGTTAAATTAACAGTTGGATTTGGGTTTCTAAATTTAGACCCAATAAGTTAATGGGTCGGATTTGGATTAACATAATTTAATACGACACGAATACTAAACAACACGAAACCACTTTAATACAACCAATTGCCAGGTTTACTTCTTAACTTTGTATTTTTTTTTTGGTCACTAGACTTCGTTTAACATTTTTTTAACAATTTCCATCATAGTTGACACCAACAGAGAAGGTAAATTAATAGAAGGATAATTATTAAACAAAGTCTTAAACAATATCAAATCAGAATTTAAATAATTTCAACCAAATGAACCCAGCAGCCACAATCCTGAGAGCACGACACACTGACCACCATCCCCACAACCACCACAGGCACAGCAACAGCAACATGAACCCAACAAGTCTAGCAAAAACCAAATAAAGTAGCCAATACTATTCAAACAATTAAAAAAATCAAAATCAATCAAATTTTTATTATTTTGAAAAAAAACAAAACAAAAAATTTGTTAAACTATTGGTGGGTGGTGGGGATGGCAAAAACCCAGGGTCGGGGCCCTTAATCCCTGGCCCCGGCCCCGAGAAGGTTTTTTAATCCTCGACCCCAGAAAATTCCCCGGAAATTTCGAGGCCGGGGAGTTCAATTCCCCCGATTTGTACCCGAATTTTTAATTCTGTTTTTTATTTTAAAAAAATTGTACTTATATTTGTTTTTGTGAGCAAATACAAGGCCATTATAGTTAAATATGATGCAAAAAGGTAAAAAAATAAAGCTAAAACAAACAATCTGCTAAAACGCTTGACCAAACTCGACAAAACTAGATAGCGCTTGACACGACTCGACATTTAAGTGTTGAGTATCGAATGATGCATCCGACACTCATCCGACACTCGATGTCTTCTAAAATAGACTGATATCGAGTGTCGGATGCATCATCTGACACGACTTGACATGTAAGTGTTGAGTGTAGGATGCATCGTCGAGTGGCTGATCATGCATTTGACACTCGATGTTTACATGTATGTTATGTTGGATTCACAACCGACACTCGTTATCAGTCTATTTTTGAAGACATCGAGTGTCAGATACATCATCCGACACTCGACACTCGATGTTCACCTGTATGTTGTGTCGGATTCACAACCGACACTCGATATCAGTCTATTTTTGAAGACATCAAGTGTTGGATACATCATTCGATACTTACGTGTCGAGTCGTGTCGAGCGCTATCGAGTTTTATCGAGTTTTGTCCAGCGTTTTGACAGTTTATTTATTTATATTGTCGTAAATTAAATAAATTAAATAAAATATATTTTTATATTTATTTCGTGCCGGGACCGGGCCGAGGAGCCTAGTCCCCGGCCCCTGCCCGGGCCTCGGGCGTTCCCGGGATTACTCTCCCCATCCCTGGCTTAAATCCCCAGAATTCCAGGTAATTCCCCGGACATTTCCGGGCCGGGGAGAGAGGTACCCGGACTCGCCCGGGTACAATTGCCATCCCTAGTGGGTGGTCATCCACGACCTCAAAATCCCAGGCCTCGGCCAGATATAGAGCCACGATCGTAGTTGGCCTTGTGAAGCTAGATTGCGGCCAACCTCCACAATGCATTCCTTCCGCAATCTTTTGTGACTTGGAGGACCGCCAAACAAACCCATGGCAACCACCACGAAGAAGAAGATATGGACTAGGTAGTAAAATACGGAAACGATAAAAGAGTGTAGTGATACAAACATGAAACGGGTTATTACCTTTGAACCCCTAAAAATGATTTCAAAATGGTCAACATCCCACTGAATTGGAAACTATTATGAACCCCAAAAGTTCACTGCTATTTAGTTTAAGTTTTAGGCCGAAAGTGTTGGAATATTAGTGAAAGCAAAATTGATGTTAGAAGTCTTTACAAATTCTTTAGATGATATAAGTCTTTTCAAATTCATAACTCATGTATTCAATGAATTCTCATGTATTAAATACAAGTTAATTTTGAGTTAATAAAAGTTGATGTTTCAAATTCCATAAGTTACGAATTCTATAGCCTATATAAAGAGGTTCTTCGTCATTTGTTTAATACACCACAAGTTAGCTCTCTCTCTCTCTAGCTTGTTTTATCTCTTGCCTTCTTGAGTTTTGTTGGTTCCACGTGTGGCACATATGGCATGTGCATTGCGCATAAGTAATTTAATTTGTCATCTTGTCATAAAAACATTAAATATAGATATTTTCCTAATCTCATTTATTTTATATATATATATTTTGTATTATAAGAATTTTAATTAGAATAGGAATAAGTTTAGATTTCGTATCCTAGTTGAATAGGAAGTTTTATATTTGCATTAATTATCTTTTATTAGATTAGGATATTGTTTAAGTATTTCTAGTTTGCTTAGGAAAGTATATTATCATTTCCTATAATGTTTCATTATTATCCAAACTTTCCTTATGAGTTTTATTAAGATTTCACAGAATAATGATAAGGATTGCAATTGATATCAAATACTATAGAAAGCTATCTTCATAGCTTTTGGAGTAAGGCATTCAACTCATTCAAGTCAAATTGAGAGAAAGCAAGCAAGAGCAAATTTGAGTGCGTCTTTTACTTGTTTTTTATGTCTTATGTAAAGCTTTAGGCTTTGGTTAATTGTTATAGATCGTGTGAGCTTAAGGGAGTTCAGCAATCACATGTGTCTGTACCAGTTATAGGTGTTATGTTATTCTTAACTATGTATAATTACGATAATCATGACAGCAAAAAGAGCAGCATCAGAAGGTTGTGTGAAAGACTATGGTTGTGATCGAGGTTGATAAAGTTTACATAGAGTAGGTTAGTGAGTGAGGAGGTGTCTACCATTATAAAAAGTCTTGAGTCGAGTGTAAACACATACAATATAATAGATTGCAATTCTTATTGCCCGTGGATGTAGATTGGTTATAACTGAATCACGCAAAAATTTTATTCTGATTTACTTACTATTTTCAGTTATATTATTTGTAACTACCATACACTGCAAAAACTTTAAATTGGCATTAGAGCAGGTACACTGACATACTAGTGTAGATCAGATTTTTTTTTTGTAGGTATAGAAGGATTTCGGACAAGAGGATTGGTCAGTCAACCATCGTTACTTGAAGATGCAAACTACGCTTATTGGAAAGTCAATATGAGAGCTTTCATCAAATCAATTAATGAAATAGTGTGGATGAGCATTGTTCATGGTTGGACACCCCCAACAAAACCAATGAGGTTGGGCAGCAGATTGAGAAACCACAGAATGAGTCGAGTGAAGCTGAATATCGATTAGCTAGATAGAATTCCAAAGGCATCAATGTTATTTTTAATGCTGTCAACCTTTAACAGTTCAGATTAATTTCAAAGTGCACCATTGCAAAAGAAGCTTGGAATGTCCTTGAGGTAAAGAATGAAGGTACTCACAGGGTTAAAGAATCTAAGTTGCTTACTTTGACTTCTAAATTTGAGAACTTAGTTATGAATGAAGATGAAACCATTAGTGATTTTCATACTAGACTTTGTGAAACTACTAATGCTACTTATATGCTTGGTGAGGAATATACTGAGGCTAAAATTGTTGGCAAGATACTTAGATCTTTACTTGAAAAATTCCAGCCTAAGGTCACAACTATTAAAGAAAGCAATAATGTGAAATCATTGGGAGTTGATGAGTTGATTGGGTCTCTTCAAGCATATGAGATGAGTTTAAAGCCAAGAAAGAGGGAAAAGAGTGTTGCCTTTGTTAGTTCTTTAGAAAAAAGAGAAAAAGCTGACAGAAATCTTGATTATTCCAATCATGAACTTACTCATTTGACAAAGAGTTTTGTCAAATATATGAAAAAAAAATCTCAAGAAGAAAAATTCAGAGAACTTTGATGCTAGAAAATTTCTTAAAGAACCTCCAAAGAAAAGTTAAGAGAAGATTGAGAGAAAATGTCAAATTTAATGTTATGAATGCAAGGGATTTGGGCATACTCAATCTGAATGTTCTAATTACAAGGAAAAAAGAGCTTATGTGTAACATGGAGTGATGTTGACTCAGAAATAGATGAAGAAGACTCCAACAATTTTTTAGCATTCAACGAGACTATTTCAGATAAAGAGCAAACAGTTGTGTCTAACATACTTGAAGATATTGTGTCTAACGTAACAGAACAGATCAGATCAGACATTGATAAGTCAGATGCTGAAAAGGATGCTGAATACTATGAAGAACTTCAGGAGGCATATAATGCACTTAAAGATATTATGTCTAACACAACAAAACAGAACAGATCAGACGTTAATGAGTCAGATGCTGAAAAGGATTCTGAATACTATGGAGAACTTCAGGAGGCGTATAATGCACTTTATGAGATATGGAAGATGCAGAAAGTGCATATCAAAACTCTTCAGAATGAACAAGAAGTGCTCAAGGATGAAATAGCATCTACAGATAAAAAAATCATAAAACTGGAAGCTGCTTTGATAGACAAGACATAATGTATCCAGAAAATTACTACAAAATTGGATGAGGCAAATACGTGCATTAATCAACTCAAGATAGGCTCAGCAATGTTGATCAAATTTTGAGTTTAGGCCGTGATAACTCCATCAAACATGGTCTAGGGTATGATGAAAAGAATGATGTTTCAACATCAAAGATAGTATTTGTTAAAACTTCAAATTCCAGTGGCGCTTCTAACTCAAACTTTAAAGATATGACTGATTTTGCTTCCCCAATAAGTTCTTTCACTTCAAATCCAGAAAAGGTAAGAAAATTTGTTCCTACTTTCTATTTTTGTAGTATTAAAGATCACATTAGACCTAAGTGTTATAAATTGCAAAACTTTTTAAAGAAAAGGTAAGTCAGTTTACACAGTCATATAAGACACGACAAGTTTAGGTTAAGAAACATAAAACTCACTGCAAAGTTGCTGCACTTAACGTTTCTTCTAATGATGATTGTGCTTATTCTAAACATGTCACAGGAAATGAAAAGTGTTTGAGAATTTTCAGTCAAATAAGTGATGACAAAAGTGTTGTTTAGAAACTTATTGAATCAAAGATTATTTGCATTGAACATTTTTCATCTAAGAATCATCTAGTTGACCTATTCGTATGAGCACTAAGATACATTGAGATTTGAAAAATTGAGAAACGATATTGGCACTTGTCAGTTACTTGAATTATAACAGTCTTTAGTTATATTATTTATATCGGTAGCGTTATTAGTCTATTTATATTTAAAGCATGCTTGAGCTATTTTATTGGTAAAATTTTGCTGGTAATTTCATATAAAATACAGAAAGGGCTACCAGTATATGATGTGTGAAAGCCATCCATTGAGAGTAATTTCAATGTATCTTGGAAATATGTTGAGGTAACCCACTCAAATAGAAAAGGGCTACCTCTGTACATGTGTGAAAGCTATTGTATTCATTCAAAAAATTCACATTGAGATTAACTTTTGTGTGTGTAAGAAGCATACTTAAGTTGACCACTCAATTGGATTAAGTGATGAAATAATGAAAAATTATTCATGTTTGATGTTTATCCACAGCTCTGATACATGCTTGGTTATAAAAAGATTATACGATGTCCAGATATTTCTGATATGTGAATTTCGACTATTTTCAGTTATGATTTGTACAACTTTCAATTAGTGCTTTATGTCCGATTTAGTTTGATTTTCTTAAATGTATTTTGACGTGTCAAAAGTTCCAGGTCAGCAAAATTGATTTGAGGGGGAGTTTGTTGAATTGCAGGAGTACTTGATTTAATTAGTTCCTTGGTTTTTAATTTTTTTTTTCACATTTATACACAATTTGAAGAGGTGAACATTTAGTTAGGGGGAGTTTTGTTTTTCATTTTGATTTTCGTTTATACTTTGACACTTGTTTAGAAAACAAGTGTGAGAAATATGGATGTTGCTGGTGTTACTTGGTTGTTTCTTTGTTTTTTTTATAGGTTGTCATTATACTCTTTGTTTCTGTGTTTTAATTTTAGTACTCGTTTATTATTATTTTTTTTTACATTTAGATGTTTTCATCATAAGATGCCAAAAAGGGAGATTGTTGGCTCTACACGTGGCACATATGGCATGTGCATTGCACATAAGTAATTTAATTTGTCATCGTGCGATAAAAACATTAAATATAGATATTTTCCTAATCTCATTTATTTCATATATAGATATTTTGTATTAGGAGAATTTTAATTAGAATAGGAATAAGTTTGGATTTAATATCATAGTTGAATAGAAAGTTTTATATTTGCATTAATTATCTCTTATTAGATTATGATATTATTTAAGCATTTCTAGTTTGCTTAGGAGATCATATTATCACTTCCTATAATGTTTGATTATTATCCAAACTTTTCTTATGAGTTTTATTGAGATTTTACAAGATCATGATAAGGATTGCAATTGATATCGAATACTATATAAAGCTATCTTCATAGCTTTTGGAGTAAGGCATTCAATGCATTCAAGACAAATTGAGAGAGAGCAAGAAAGAGCAAGTTTGAGTGCGTCTTTTATTTTTTCTTTATGTCTTGTGTAAAACTTTAGGTTTTGGTTAATTGTTATAGATCGTGTAAGCTTAAGGGACTTGAGTGATCACATGTGTCTATACCAGTTACGAGTGTTTTGTTATTCTTAACTGTGTATAGTTAAGATAATCGTGACAGAAAAAAAAGCAGCATCAGAAGATCATGTGAATGACTATAGTTGTGAAGAAGGTTGATCAAGTTTACTTAGATTAGGTTAGTGAGTGAGCAGATGTCTACCACTGTAAACAGTTCTAATTCGAGTGTAAACACATACAATATAGTGGATTGCAACTCTTGTTGCCCGTGAATGTAGGTTAGTTATAATCGAACCACATAAAAATATTATTCTGATTTACATTACTGTTTTCAGTTATATTATTTATAACTACCATACATTGCAAAAACTTTCAAGTTCTTAGCTTTTAGTTCTAAAGTTGGTGACAGAGTTTGAAGTGTTTTTAGCTCGCTTAACTAGAAAAGCAGTGCTTCTTTTACTACAAGTTATCATTGTATTCTAGGAGACAAACACTGGTAGAATTCTTAAGCACCTAGTGGAGAAGGCGAATCTGTTTTAAGGAAATCATGCGGCACACGAGCCTCAATGGATCATTTTTATTGCTAGGACAAGCTTTTAGTTGGTAATTTTTTTATAAAGTTAAATTTAATTATTTTTGTTTGTTATCCTTATATATGGAAGTAATTTTATAAGAAACTTAAACCAGATTATTGCTTTATATAATGTTTTTAAAGTGACACGTTAAAGTCTAATTTTATAGATATTGTTGTAATATATATAATTTTATTTGTTTGAATATATAAATTGCTCTTGCCTTATATTTGTTTATATATATATTTGGTGTGATATTTTTGTAGAAGGCCCTTTATAGTTTATTGGTATCAAGTGGATAGTAACTAAATAGAGAAGTTATATCTAAGGAGACTAGGTTTAAAGAGGAAGCAACTGTGACCCTTCAACGTCTTTCCTGGAATTTTTCTTATAAAGAAATTCTGTCTAAGGAGGTTAGATTTTAAGTGAGACCTATTTGTAAACCCTTCAGTTTTTCTTGGAAATTATCTATCGAAATTATTCAGTTGTTCTCAAACTATAGTTTGATTCAAGAAATTAGAAATCGTTTGATTTATTAATTTTAGTTGTTGTTGTTGAGATGTTCGATGTTACGACTGGTTGTCAACAACCTAATCTGGCTACTTCCTCAGTTGTATTTGCTTCAATTCTTGTGAACCATGGTGAAAAATCAGAGAAATTCAGTCGATTGAATTTCAAGAGGTGGCAACAAAAGATGTTATTTTACTCGACCACACTGGGTCTAGCAAGGTTCTTGACTGAGGATCCACCTAAACTCAATAAAGGAGAGCAAGATGTCCAAATCGCCAGTGCTATTGAGGCTTGGAAGCATTATGATTTCTTATATTGTAATTATGTTATGAATGGCTTGACAGACTCATTATACAATGTGTATATTGAGAAAAAATTGACTAAGAAATTATGGAAGTCGTCAGGGAAGAAATATAAGACTGAGGATGCTGAGTCCAAAAAGTTTATGGTAGGCCGCTTTCTTGATTATAAGATGGTGGACACCAAAACTGTGATAAGTTAAGTGCAACCTTAATTAGAAGATCTAAGTGATCCTTCATGAGATTCATGCTAAAGGGATGGTTCTGAGTGAAACCTTTCAAGTAGCAGCTGTGATTGAGAAGCTACCCCCTGCATGGAAGGATTTCAAGAATTACGTCAAGCATAAGAGAAAGGAGATAAACATGCAAGAGCTTGTAGTTAGACTTATTATTAAAGAAGACAACAGAGGCTCAGAGAAGAGAAGTTCAACTTTTGTAGTAGTAAAGGCTAATGTAGTGGAGTACGGTCAAAGCTTTAAGGCAAAGAAGAGCAAGTCGAATAAATGGTCCAAGCTAAGGCCTAAAAGTGAAATTTTCAAGAAGCAAAAGTTCCATGTGATGTGCTTCAACTGTGACAAGATGGGTCACAAGGCTTCAAGTTACTGATTTCCAAAGAAGAAAAAGAATGAATCGAATGTGGTGGACAACATCACACAAGACGTATCCGAATTAAGCCTACCTGCGGTTGTTTCTAATGTCAATCTAGTTGGGTCCAACCAAAAAAAATAGTGGATTGACAATGGAGTTACAAGGCATGTTTGTTTTGACAAAGGCCTATTCATAACCTTTGAACCCATTAAGAATGAAGATAAGCTCTTCATAGGTATATCATCCACGTCTAGGTACAAGGTCTAGGCAAAGTGGCTTTGAACATGACCTTTGCGAAAGAGCTGACTCTAAATAACATATTGTATGTGCCAGAAATCCACAAGAACATAATGTTTAGTTTATTGCTGAATAAGCGTGGATTTCGCATGGTTTTTGAATCAAATAAATTTGTACTTACCAAGGGTGGTACGTATGCTGGAAAGGGATATGAAAGTGAGGGTATGTTTAAACTCAATGCAATAACTATAAAGCCCAAAATCAATAAAGCTAGTTCTTCTGCTTATTCAATTAAGTCTTCCTTTTTACGGCATGGTAGACTATGACATATTAATTAGAATACATTACATAGATTAATTAAAGTAAGTCATATTTCTGCTTTCCAAATTGATTTAAAACATAGGTGTGAAATTTGCGTTGAGGCAAAATTGATAACGTCATCTTTTGAACTATAGAAAGAAATATTGAATCTCTTAATTTAATTCATTGTGATATTTGTGATTTGAAATTTTTTCAAACAAGACGTGGCAATAAGTATTTTATTACTTTTGTCGATGATAGCACAAAATATTGTTATGTATTGAAACGCAAAGACAAAGCAATAGAAAAATTTATTCTTTACAAGAATGAGGTTGAAAATCAACTTAATAAGAAGATTAAGGTGATTAGAAGTGACTGTGGTAGAGAATATAAATTACCCTTTGGTGAAATCTATGCACAATATGGAATAATAAATGAGGTCACGCCACCTTATTTGCCTCAGTCAAATGGAGTTGCTTAGCGTAAAAATCATACCTTAAAAGAAACGATAAATGCAATGCTGTTGAGTTCTGGGTTACCTTAGAACATGTGGGGGGAAGCTATTTTGTCAGCTAATTACCTTTTAAATAAGGTACCCCGCAAAAAAAATTTAAAAGACACCTTATAAATTGTGGAAAGGAAGAAAGCCTTTCAACAAATATTTATGATTATGGGGATGTCTTGTTAAAGTGGTGGTACCTATACCTAAGAAGATAAAAATAGGTCTAAAAACAAATGATTACATTTTCATAAGATATGCTTATAATAGTAGTCTTATCAATTTCTTGTGTATGAGTCACAAATCCCAGATATACACAAAAACACAATAATGGAATCAAGAAATGCATCGTTCTTTAAATATGAATTTTCTTATAAATCCAAAAGGACCAAGTTTATCTAAACGAACTTATGAGGTTATCATAAAGGATAGTCATGATCAATAAAAAGTTTTTTAAGATGAGCCTAGATGTAATAAAAGAGCAAGAATAGAAAAATCGTTTGGTTTAGATTTTTTGGTTTATATGTTTTAAAGTGAACCTCAAAGCTTTAAAGAAGCTATGAGCTCTTTAGAGGGACCTTTGTGGAAAGAAGCCATTAAGAGTGAAATTGATTCCATAATGCGAGACCAGACGTGGGAACTTATGGATCTTCCTTTGGGATGTAAACCGCAAGGTTCTAAATGGATTTTCAAGAAGGAAATGGAAGCAAATGGATCAATTGACAAGTATAAGGCTAGATTTGTTATCAAAGGTTATAAGCAACGAGAAGGCTTAGATTATTTTGATACATGTTCTATAGTGACGAGAATAAATTCTAGCAGGATAATACTTACAATTATCGCTATGCAGAATCTTGAAGTACATCAAATGGATATGAAGACAGCCTTTCTTAATGGTGATTTAGATGAAGAGATCTATATGGAATAACCTGAGGGGTTTGTAGCTCTTGGACAAGAAAAGAAAGTTTGTAAAATGGTGAAGTCTCTGTATGGCTTAAAGCAAACACCAAAACAATGGCATGACAAGTTTGATAGTATGATGCTTGCAAATGAGTTTAAAATCAATAAGTGTTATAAATGTGTCTATGTCAAAGATACTGGAAATTGTTATGTTATTTTGTGTCTTTATGTTGATAACATGGTCATTGTTGGTAGCAATGATAAGATAATAAAATCTACCAAAAGTATGTTGAGTTCAAAATTTCATATGAAAGATATGGGTCTGGCCAATGTAATTTAGGGAATTAAAATTACATGGACTTCTGATCGACTTATGCTTAGTCAGTCACACTATATCGATAAGATTTTGGAAAATTTTAACAAAGATGATTCTAGAGTGTCTAGGACACTGATAGACTTGAGTCAACACCTATATAAGAATAAAGGTGAAAGTGTTTCACAAGTAGAATACCCTAGAGCGTTTGGTAGTCTGATTTACTTGGTGAGTTGTATAAGACCTGATATAACCTACACAAAGTGACAAGCATTGGAAAGGTATTGTGAAAGTACCTCAGTACACATACTCATAGCTATAGACTACATTATACTAGAAATCCTGCAATGTTAGAGGGAAACAGTGATGCAAATCGGATATCTGATATAAAAGACTCAAAGTCTACGAGTGGTTATGTGTTCACACTAACTGAAGTTGTTGTATCATGGAAATATTTTAAACAAATGGTTACAGCTTCATCCACAATGGAATCTGAGTTTATAGCTTTAGATAAATGTGGTGAAAAGGTTGATGGCTACGCCATTTCTTAGAAGATATTCCAAATTGGCCTACGCATGTGCCACCTATATGTATACATTGCGATAGTCAATCTGCTATTGTGCAGGCTCAGAGTAACATGTATAATGGTAAGTCTAGACATATTTGTCGCAGACATAATACCATTAGGCAACTACTCTTAACTAGAGTTATCACTGTAGATTATATAAAGTCTAAGGATAATCTTGTGGATCTACTAACCAAAGGATTAAATAGAGAGCTAGCTGATATGTCATCTAGAGGAATATAACTAAAGCCCATGAAAGGGTAAGTCAATACAAAGGAAATCCAACCCAATTGACTAGAGATCCTAAGATCTAGGTTCAAAGGGACAACCTAATTATAAAGACTTAGATAGATCACTATGAAGGGTAATCTCTTGTCCATTCCTATGATGAAAATAGTGATGCCCGTATGGATAAGGTTAAGCATTGCTTTTAATGATTCTTATGCGTCAGAAATCTAAGTGGAGTAATGCGGGTTGCTCTTTGATAAGAAATCGCGTATGTGAGAATGAAGTAGGGCCATTTCTAAGAGAATTGTTTGGGGCTCAATTCTTGAGAAATTCTCGCAGAACCAAGGTGAGTTCACGGCCAAAACGAACATAATAGTGAGAACTGGAAACTCTAAGAAAGATTCTTATGTAGAGTATATCATCGTTTACATAAACGATTGAATAGTCCAAGAATGTTGTGTCTACTTATTTGTCAGTAAAATAAATATGCTTTCACAAGGAAAGGTTCAAAGGGTGACAGCTACTTATCTTATGCAGGTTTCGATCATTGAACTCTATCACTAGGTCAAATATTCATTTGTTTTCAATCAATTTCATTCATGTGGGGGATTGTTGAAAAATTAATGAATACAAATTGATGTTAAAAGTCTTTACAAGTTCCTTAGATGATATAAGTCTTTTCAAATTTATAGCTCATGTATTCAATGAACTCTCATATATTGAATACAAGTTAGTTTTGAGTTAATAAAAGTTGATGTTTCGAATTTCATAGCCTATATAAAGAGGTTCTACCTCGTTTGTTCAAAACACCGGAAAGTTAGGTCTCCCTCTATAGCTTATTTTATCTCTTGCCTTAATGAGTTCTTAGCTTCTCATTCTAAAGTTCGTGATAGAGTTTGAAGTGTTTCTAGTTCGCTTAAGTAGAAGAGTAGTGCTTTTCTTGTTACAAGTTGCTGTTGTATCTTGGGAGACAGACACTGGTAGAATTCCGAAGCACCTAGTGGAGAAGGTGAATCTATTTTAATGAAATCGTATGATACACGAGCCTTGACAGATCATTTCTATTGCTAAGACAAGCTCTCAGTTGGTAATTTTATTTTAAAGTTAAGTTAAATTATGTTTGTGTGTTATTCTTATATAATGCAAGTAATTTTACAATAGAAAGGTTAAAAAATCTTTACCTCTGAAGTCTTCATTGGTATGAAACTCTCTCTTTCTTAGATTTAAGAGATGAATAAGATGATGTCCCAATCCATGGCCTTCTTCAAAATATTTCCTTCAAAATATCATATTTTGGACCAATTTAGGGTTACTATTGCCGTGGAGAAAATCATTTTTTTCTATGGAAACGATTAAACCATAGGCATTTGCGGTTCTTTCTCAAGTCATTTCAAAAAGAAATTGTTGAAAAAAAAATCAGATTTAATAAAGAAGTCTAAAAGTAGGAAACCACCTGCTTGAATGTGTCTAGAGTTCGAGTTCTGCTTCTAAAAATTAAAATATCAAAATTACCTTCAACAAAAAACAAAAATATAAAATTACTCTTCTTTATTAAATTTATACTTCTAATTAGAATAAATAATTGTTTTTTATAAAATATTTATTTATTTTTCCTTATTATTAAAAATAATAAATTTATTATTATTAAAACATGATATCAGTGAGCGTAAAGTTGTTTCAACAAGTCTTATTTGATTATATAGCTAGGCATTAAAGACAAGACCAAGGGCTGTAGTTTTCTAGATTTGCTGAGATCAAGTGAAAATTTTATGTTAGTAAAATCCCAATAAGCTAGTACACACGAAATTCACGAATATGGGTAGATGGTCCTAAGGCATAAGAAAACTAAAAAAATTAAATATATTTAAATTAAAATTAAAATTTAATGACCTTCCAACGTTAATTTTTCTTTTTCTTTTCTTTTTTTATTTTTATAAATTTCATAAATAAATTTAATTACTTAAAATTAACTGATGAATATAATTTAAATTAAAATATATTAAATAAATCCAATAAAAATTAATAATTAATAGAAAATTAAAATCAAATTTATCTAATATGTATTAAACTATTGTATTTTTATAAATTTAAAATTATCTTATCAATAATTATGTGGATTTTTTGTTTAAATGTTAATCTTTAATTCAATTTGATTGTGATATAAATTAAAATTAATTTTTTTGATTTAAGTTACACAGTCATATGTTTTATATAAATTAAAAAAATTATTTTTACTTAAAAAATATTATAAAGTATTTATATTTATTAAAAATAAATATAGAATTTTTCTAAATAGTTAAAAAATTAATTAGAAATTTAGTAGTTAAATATTACGAAGTAATTAATAATATGTATATCAATTTTAGTCTTTTGTACACAATAAAAGCGATAGCAACAGCAATCTCAAACACTCTCAATCCTGCTTTTGAAAAGTAAAGTAGTTTTTAAGAGTTAGTTTACCAAAAATTCTTTTGCTTTTTTTTTCTGAAACTGATTTTTTCTATAGCAAAGTAGAAGCTGCTTTTTTTCCAGTAAAAACAACCGCAAAGCGACCCTTTGTTTGAGACATTTTACCACAAAATACCCAACCAAAATCTCCCAAAAATTATCGAAAATCCTACAGAATTTAAACTCCGAAAAATTTATTGCATCAATGTCTTTAGAATCCAAATGGTCGAATTTTGGGTTAACAAATGACTGAGCCAAGTTTTAAGTAGTCAGCACCTAGGGTTTACCCCTTTAATAAAGATAGTCACAAAGTACACAGCAAAATCAGGGTGCAAGAAGAAAATGAAAGAGAAAAATATTCTATCATGGAATATAATATTACAAATTGTTGAGAATCAATCCTTTCTATATATGACAAGTGAGAAGAATTTATTTCAAATTTATTTTCCATCTTATTTGCATAATCTATACCTATGTCAAGTGAAATAATTTCAATATGCTCTTTTAGAACAATACTTCACCTATTAGATCTTTGAATTAGCTAATGGTGCCACCTAGTGCCTGGCAGCGAACACAAGCTAAAGACAAAAAACTAGATCAAAAATAGTTCATTATGGAGGTGAATAAACAACACACTTGGGTTGAGGGACTGCTTTGATTCCACAAGGAAAGAAGAAGTAAGAGAAATGGAGAAATCGATCATACTACGGTACATCCAATGTACTGATACATCAATTCTTTAAAAAGGATAATTTTAATAAATACCTTCGAGTTTTGACTTAATTTCAATTGGAGAATAACTATGCATTTTAATCAATCACAACCCTAAACTTGCATAAAAGTTATCATTTTCACCCCTCAAATTATCATTTTTAGATGTGTAATTAATGAAAAATAAACAACTTCAGGGGTGTAACTGATAAAAAATGCATAGTCGTTATCTTGTTGAATTTAAGCTAAAACTAAAGAGTACTTATTGAAATTATCTTGTTTTTAAAATTGTATAAAAGTAGTGAATGAGTGTATAAAAGTTGTATTTATAACTTTATAGCTTTTACAACTTTAAAATTTTTAAAATTGTATACTCATTTGCAACTTTACAACTTTACAACTTTACAACTTTTATATACTAGTTTGCAATTTTTATGTACTCATTTATAATTTTTATATAATTTTGAAAATTGATGTTCGTTATATCCGATGTACCATAGCAAACCTAAAATGGAGAAAGAAAGAAAGAAGAGGAAAAGAGAAGAGAAATGAGTTTACCATTGTGGTTTTTTTGTTTAGGGGTATTTATGTCTTTTTATTCCTCAAGCATTAACCTTAGCGTCATAGTTGTGAACTTTTAGGGGGTCAAAGTAGTTTCCAATTCAGTGGGATGTTGACCATTTCAAATCAATCTTTAGGGGGTTTAAAGTAATATCTTAATATCAAAGACTTTAATCTACCTAAAATTTAATACAGTTGAGAATAAGCATTGATAAAAAGATAATAACACTAATAAAATAATGGCATGACCATGATATATCATATCATATCATATCATCATATATGGACGTTAAGCCTAACTATTCATACTTTACCATTTGTTCAAAATTAATTGAATTTTCAATTTTTTTCAAATCTCAATATTGATTTGTTCTCTTTCCTAATTTTTCTTAACCAATTTTGTGTGTCAAATCATAATTTTTATAATCCAAATCATTAAAGATTCAAAATGATATGATGAGTCTGTCTTATACAAGTATATATTACAGGAAAAATTTCACCAATGACCCTGAGGTTTAGCCTAACCATACAAATGACTTCACCTTTTTGAAAATCAGCAGATATGACCCTATTATTTGAGAAAATTTCACAAATAATCCTGCGGTTAAATAACTCTATTAAAAATGGATGAAATGACTATACTCCCCTTTAAAAATGTTTTTGAAAATTAATAGGTGAGGGGGATTCAAACCCAACACCTTAATATTTACATTTTCATCCTTTATCACCGCCCCAACTCTTTATTTACATCTAAATACACAGATTTTATTGTTCATTCTATGTTAATTTATATCGATTTTAAGAGAAAAAAACCATATCTCTCAATCTCTTATTCTCACACCTTACTTCCTCCCTAATTATCACTGTCATTCAATCGAGACTTTTCCCATGACCAAAACAAGCCAATTTCTTCTGTACTACGTAGATCGACCAAGGACAAATTGATTTGAAATGGAGGTGACACTACACTCGCCAACTTTGGTGGAGGAGGAGGTGGTGACTTGTGGCGAATCTCGCGGTGGTTAGGGCTATGGTGGTGGT
Organism: Boswellia sacra; assembly: GCA_013180625.2. Classification (NCBI taxonomy): domain Eukaryota; kingdom Viridiplantae; phylum Streptophyta; class Magnoliopsida; order Sapindales; family Burseraceae; genus Boswellia; species Boswellia sacra. The sequence goes on along the minus strand of SNVD02004672.1, from coordinate 27,753 downwards.
AAAAGACTTTGGTAAGGGAAATCGGTGACTAGCAATGTTTTCTAAGATAGTGGTGTTAGGCAATGTGTGGTTGAGAGTTGATGGTGAATGGTGGTAATGATGCGCAAGGAGGCTAAGGTACGATTGATTTTTGTTTTTAGTTTCTTTGCTACCTTTTTTATGGTTTCTTTTTTGGATTTTTTTTAAATAAAGGTGATGGTAGCTGGGTAATACGGCATAAATAGGTATGGGTTTTTTTTTTTTTAAAAAAGGATGGTATGGTCTTTATGGGGGCTGGATTTGTATGTGGGTGATAGACATTGTGACGAGGCTTTTGTGTTTTTATTTTTGTTTTCTTCTACATATAAAATGGATTTGTATAATGGTTTTTGAGTTTCTAGATTAGGATATAAGAACAGGAATCATTTCAGACAATTCAATTCATTGGTTCATCTATTGATCAAATTAGTAGCTCAAGCCCTTTCCTATGCTTTTGAAATTATGTTGTTTGATTTTCTATGATTTGGATGATGGACTAGGTATCAATTAGATGAATGAATGGATTGTTGGTAGTGGTGGTGGCAGGTAATGGTTGAATTTGGGTGGCCAGTGTTATGCTACTGTTGCAATGAACCTCCAATTTCACTCCAAACTCACCTCACCGAGCCTTTTTGTTATCGATTTTTATCATTTAGTAATTGTTGTTCTCTTTACGGATTTTAAGATTTCTTTTAAATGATGGTTGTTGGTTTTTTTCTTGAATTAAGGAGTTCTTGTAAATTTCCGTGGTATGGATTCTAATGGAGGGTTATTGATGTTTAATAGGTTGTTTTGGTTGGTTGTAGTGCATGGGACATAGGATTCAAGAAAAAAATTGAATCACATGTTCTTGTGGAGTTTAATGAGGGTGACACTTTAAAGGTTGGGTGTTTGGTGGGTTGTCTGGGTGTTGCTGGGTTGATGATTTTACTGGTTTTAGGGAGAGAATGACGCTTTTGTGTTATAAAAACTAGAAAAACTATTAAATTGATTAGAATTATCATCCGTGTGGCTTATGTTTTTTTATTTTTATTTTCTTGTCTGGGTGTTGCTTGGTTGATAGGAAAGGGAGTAGATATAAGGATTGAATGATTTTATTTATTATGATAAGAATTTACTAATTTACTCTTATAGTTATAAACTTAACAGTAGAAATAAACACCGGAGTCATTTCTGTTGATTTCTAAAAAGGTGATGTCATTTGTGTAATCAGGGCAAACCTCAGGGTTACTGGTGAAATTTTTCTATCTTATATTTTAAGTATGCAATCAAACAATTTTTAGAAAATATTATTTTTATAATAGATTTAAATTAAGATAAACTTTTATTCATTGAGAATAAAGTACTTAAACAAAATATAATTAACGACATAGTTTTAAGATTTAACTTTTATTAAGCCATTCGAGATGGATCGACAGTGCGCATATATAACAAAACTAGGAAAAAAAACTACGCAGAAGCACTTGCTGAGAAAAATCTCTCCCATTACGTGCACGCTTTAATTCATTTAAAATCAACACTTGTTTACTAAATTCTTGCAGGTCCAAATTGATTTACTTGCTGCATTATAAGCATATCTAATGGCCTCCAAGACAAGCATCTCTCCTCCTCCATTAACTTTTTCGCCATCTTTGACAATTCTTTTACTTTCTTCCTCTCCTCATTATCCTTCTCTCCTCCCATCAACTCCTTCACCATCTTCTTCAGCTCCTCCCACTTTACCAATCCATCACATTTCTTTACTCTTAACCTAATTTTAACTCATCCACAACCATTCTCACATTCAAAGGTTGTTCGGCCATCATGGGCCATGCAAGAATTGGCACGCCAACACATATGCTCTCCAAGACTAAGTTCCATACACAATGGCTTAAAAACCTTTTCATAATTTGGTGTATCAATATTTCTCTCTGATCCACCCACTCTCTCACTACAATTTTTCTCCCTTTAACTCTTTCTTCAAATCTTTCTTCTAGCTTCAACTGATCTTGCTTCCCTATCACCCATAAGAAATTCACTTGCGATTCTCTTCCAATCCATTTGTCGTTTCCTTGAGTTGCTTAGACGATAGCTTTACTTGAGTCCCGAATGCTATGTACGTGCAAAATCAAGCATCCCTTGTCAATCATTTGGTCTAGCCACTAATTCCATGATGATTTCTGGCGCATTTGAGATTCAATACTGTTGTATTTATTCCATATTTAGTGGACTATACCATAAATCATTTTCTATTTAGATTATTTATTGGTTAATGTCAAACATTAATGAGCATATTATGGACTCATTGGTTTGAGATCACCATTTGATAAGAGGTCATTTTGGTTATGCCCATATCTAGAGTAGTGTAATTAGGATCAAGTCTAGCCCAATGTGATTTATTATAGACCCGTTATGGGAGGGTCATTGTAAACTAACAACACATGGAAAGTCCCTATCCCCTACTTATATAAACATGTGAAGTGGCCCTATTTCACTTCACCTTTTGGACACAAGTGGAAGGCAGTAGTGAAGTTTCCATAGCTTTCTCTTCTTGCAGGACCTGTGACACACCACATACAAAAGCATGACACCAAGATCACATTCCACATGGCTAATTCATCTGCTCCAGGTTAGTGTTTGAACATATTTTGCACATTAGAACTTGATTGAGTTGATCCATGGGATGGGTTATGATTTTTACAAATCAATAATTGGTATCAGAGCCTAGACCGTGGTATATCCAAGTTTCTATGAGCATTTGGTGGTTTGTTAATCGATTGGGTGTTTTTTTGCATTGTCAACCATTAAAGCTTATATTCAATTTTCATATTTCTCTTTTTATTGAATCTTTGTGTAAATTTATGGTTGATTAAGGTCGTATGTGGTGTGAGTACATTAATTGTGCCATTTTCCCTAATTTTTGTGGCCAATGTGATGGATTTTGAAGCAGATTGAAATTGGGTCTTTGTGACCCAATTGTAGTGAATACGGGTGAAAAAGAAAGCTATTCAAGATACTTTATGGAAATTACACCACCCCCGAAAAGTTTTAGGTTTGTATAAAACCCCATACATGAAAATTCTTTAGGCCCCCTATTTTAAATAATTTTCATTTAGTCCTTAGATAGTTTAATTACATCAAGACCCTAAATATTTAGCGACTTCAAGGAGACCCAATTTTGAAAAATTACTATAGGTCCAAATAGTATTAGTAATCACAAAAGGATCCTCTTTGGTAAATTTTGTTGAGGTCCATAAATTTATATGATTACAGGGGACACTTTTTTGGCAAATATCCTCAAGGTCCAAAAGTTTTAAAAGTTTTCTTCATCCACCCTAAAGTAAGACAATTTATAAAGATTTTATTATTGAGTACTACAACCAATAATTTTGAATGGTTGTGCCCTCACTTGTCGTGAGATTATTTGGGTTTTATAAAGGTTATTTTTGGGTCAATTTGATAATTGTCTATGGTAGGTTACGGTTTTGTTGAGATCCATAAGGGTGGTGATCTTACCATGTCGGTTTTTCACTACTTGGTAAGATGCTTAGGATGGTATATAGATTTGTTGGGTATTTAGTACTTTTTATGGTTTATGATTACCCTGTTAGTATTGAATAATGATTAGTCTTATATTCAACTAATTCTACTTTATCAAGTTTGGAGAGTTTTCATTCGGTATAAAGAAAACTCTAGTGTATTTGCATATGAAACGGGTGGTAGGATATGTTAAAATGAGGAATTTTGCATATCTTTGATTTTACATGCTTATTGATAAATATTATTGTTTCCTCAGCCTTGAATCCTCCAACAATATCTCTCAATTTGTCATCCATTCAGAATCTTATTAGCGCTAATTTTTTGGATTGGCATTGTCATGGTGTATTTATCCATAAGTGATAAGGACTTGGCTTTGCAAACAGAAGCTTCTTCTATGCTCGCTGATGAGAACTCTACCGTTGAGGTCACCAATTATGAGGCTTAGATAAGTTCTAATAGAGCTTGCATGAGTGTTATCAAGTACTCCGTAGACAGATCCATCAAGAGTAGTATTCCAAAATGTGATAATGCCAAAGATTACCTGGATATTGCTAAGGAACATTTCACTAGGTTTGACAAGTCTAAGAAGTCCACTTATATGATGGTGCTAGTGGAGTTAGAGAACACGCCATGAGAATGAAGGGATATTATAACAAACTCAAGGATATGGGTGTTGATCATATAGAGAGCTTTTTAGTATGGAAGATCTTGGATTCTCTTCCATTATAGTTTGACAATCTGAAAAGCAGTTATAACGCCTAGCAAGCTGAGTAGGATTTCAATACCATAATTGTAGTGTTGGTTCAGGAGGAAGAAGGAATAAGAAAGAGGGGTACTCATAGGGCCATGGTTGTCACTTTTGAAAGTGGCAGTTCAAAGAAAAATTCTTCTAATGAAAGCTCTTATACGAAATCCTTTAAGAAGAAAAAAGGTAAAAAGAAAGATGGATGTTTCTTCTGCCATAAGTAAGGGCACAAAAAGGTGGATTGTGAGAATTATAAAGCTTGGCTTGAAAAGAAAGATACCGTTATGGCCTTTATGTTCTTTGAATCCAACCTTAATAATGTTCCATCTAGTACTTGGTGGTTGGATACCAATGCAACCCTTAAGTTGTGAATTCTTTATAGGAATTCAGAAGCAACAGGGACTGCGTGAAAGGGAGCTATATGTAAATATGGGCAACAGAGTTAAAGCTATGGTAGAACATATTGGAGATGTCGGACTTCACCTGGCAACTAGCTACATTTTAGAACTTAGAGATACAGCTCATTAGAAAAAAAACTTGGTATCTATATCTATTTTGGATAAATATGGCTATGTATTTTGTTTTGGTGAAAACAAAGTATTTTTGTATAAAGATTCTATGCTTGTGGGTTTTGGCACTTTATATGATGGCTTATTGATTTATCTTCTGCTGTTACTCAAACATCTTCTAGTGCTTATATTGTGAATGTTGTTAGCTCGAAATGTGGTAGAATTTATGAAAATTCCTTTATATTATGGCATAAGCGTTTGTGCCATATTTCTAAATAGAACATGGAAAGACTCATTAACAGTACTATTCCTCATAACTTAGACTTCTCTAACTTTGGCACTTGTGTTGACTGTGTCAAAGGAAAACTCACTGCTAAAACCAAGAGAGAAAAGGTTAGTAGAAGTCAAGAAGTCTTGGAGTTAATACATATAGATATTTGTGGGCCATTCACATATGTTGTTATAGGAGGTTATAAGTGTTTCATCACCTTCATAGATGACTATTCTTAATATGGTGATGTTGAGCTCATTGTCAAAAAATCTGATTCTTTGAATGCCTTTAGAAATTTTAAAATCACGATTGAGCTCCAAAAGGGCAAGGAAATAAAGATGTAAGATCATATAGAAGTGGCAAATGCTATGGGATATATGATGAAACTAGGCATAATCGTGGACCTTTTGTTAGATATCTCCAAGAATGTGGCGTTGATGCCAGTATACAATGGATGGTACACCTGAACAAAATAGATTTGTAGAAATGAGAAATCATACCCCTTCTTGACATGATGTAATGCATGGTTAGTAACTCTATTTTATCATATTTTCTATAGGGTGAAGCCTTAAGGACTGCAGCTTACATTCTGACCTAAGTGCCTAGAAAATGACTCCTTATGAGTTATGGTAAGGGCAAAAACCAAGTTTGAGGCACTTTCATGCATGGGGTTATGAAGCAGAGGTAAGGTTTTACAAAATCTAAAATTATCTGTGGTTATTTTATTGTCTATTGTTTTGGCTCAAGGGGCACTAGATTTATTAGCCTTCTTACCTTACTATAGTCATTGATTCAGATTTGCCATATATTTTGAAAATGACCATGATAGTGGGAGTTTTGAGTGTCACAATATTGCTTTTAGAAATGAAACAATGATTGTTCCTATCCCTCTGTTACCTATTTCTATAGAACTACCATCAATTCAGTTACCTCAAGATCCTCTTGTTAAAGCAATTCAAGATCCTAACCCCATGGCTGTAGAGGAAGAAACCACTAAAATTCTATTAAGGAAATCTCAAAAGTTTAGAAGACCTGTAATTTCTAATAACTATGTAGTTCATTTACAGGAACATGAGTATGATATACGTGTATCCTTTGATCTAGTTACTTTTCAAGATGCAATTAGTGATTCTGAAGCCTCATTTTTTATATAGGCTTTGAATGATGAGATGGAATCTATGTGCCACAATGAAGTATGGGATTTGGTTAAATTGCCTTTAGGAAGCAAACCAATAGGTTACAAATGGGTTCTCAAAACCAAGCATGATTCCAGTGGTCTGGTAGAAAGATATATGGCCAGGCTTGTTGCCAAAAGCTTTAGCCAAAGAGAAGGTATTGACTATAAGGAAACTTTCTCACTCGTTTCTACCAATGACTCATTTCAGATTATCATGGCACTTGTAGCTCATTCTAATTTAGAGCTACATTAGATGTATTTAAAGACCGCATTCCTTAATGGAAATCTATCTGAGGATATGTAGATGAAGCAATCTAATGGGTTTGTTGTATCTGGCAAAGAGCAAATGGTATGTAAGTTACAAAAATCCATCTATAGGCTTAAGCAAGCATCTGTGGTTTTAAAGAGAACACGGTAGATTAGTGTCTATATCTCAAGGTCAGTGGGAGTGAATTCATATTTCTGATTTTATATGTAGATGATATATTGCTTGCCACTAATGACACTAATCTTTTATTTGAGACAAAACACATGTTATCTTGTCATTTTGATATGAAAGATTTAGGTAAGGCCCATTATGTTTTGTGGATTGAGATCTTTCATGACAGGGTTAGTGCTATTCTTAGTTTGTCTCATAGAACCAGTATTGAACACATTTTGGGTAGGTTTAACATACAGTCTTGTTCTCTTAGAAAGGCATATATTGTCAAAGGTGATAAATTATCCAAGTCTCAATGCCCTAAGGATGACAATAAGAGAATTTATATGCAATCGATTCCATATACATCAGTTGTGGGTAGTTTAATGTATGCTCAAGTGTGTACACGGCCTAGAATTACCTATGTTATTAGTGCACTTGGAAGATACCTGAGCGATTCTGGTATGAGTCACTAGAAGGCCACAAAGAAAGTACCTAGATACCTACAAGGCATTTAGGATTTTGTGCTTACTTATCGGCAATCCAACATTTTGAATTTGGATGGATATTCAAATATTGATTATGCAGGGTGCTCAGATGACAAAAAATCCACTTGTAGTTATATATACATGATGGCAGGAAGAGCTGTAGCTTGAAAAAGTGTCAAGCAAACACTCACAACTTCTTCCAGTATGGCATGCTATGAAGCCACTTGTCAGACCATATGGTTACAGAATTTTATCTTAGGGTTGCATTTTGTATTTCGAATTCCAAGGTCGTTGAAGATATTTTGTGATAATTCTGTAGCAATTGCTTTCTCTCACGGTGCTAGGAGTTTCTCACACTCCAAATACATAGACATCAAGTACTTATTTTGCAAGAGAGAAAGTTGTTGTGAATGAGTCCGACCACGATACTGTGTCAAAGCCTCTTTTGAGACTTAAAGGAGCACAAACGAGTCATAGGCACATCTATAGAAATAAAGTTACCACCCAATTATTCAATTGGGAATGAAGGGGTGCAATTCGATCCTTCGCTTCAGTAAGGTACCCCCATCCTTTGAAAGATGGGTTGGGGAAGTTAAGTATGAGTTATTCGTATTGCCCGGATCAAAATCTGGCCTCCACTAGGGTATACCAAATAAGAATAATTCATGTTATTATAAATCCACTTAAGTGGTTTATTTTATACACATATTTTTAATTTTATCTTCTTTAAACATGTAAAGTGATATTTAATCAAAACAGTTGTATATTCGTACAAAGAAAGAGAGAGGAGAATAGAGTTACATTTCCTTTTCAAAAATAGGGGAAAGGGATGAGGATTACATCGTTTGTTCTTTAACAATAAAAATAAACTACTTCTAGCACTTCAAATATCCATTCATTCATAGCATTCATTGTATTATGAATTCAATATAAATATTCAAGTCAAGAATCGATAGATAATGAACTCCTCACCATTATATGTGAGTCTATTCAATGTCTATCAAGCCTCTACATACACATTCATGCATTCAATTATCATTATAAGTAAATGGCCCCTTGCCATCAATCTGAGTTAACGATCACTTCATGGACTCATTCAAGTTATAACATAGTCATGGTCTAATCAAATATTCATATCAATAAAATAAAAAAGTCTAATCAAAGCCATAATCTAGAATCATGGCACTTCTACCTAGATTTGATATTTCTTATCATGATAATTTTATATAGCATAGCAATTCTAGCCTACTTATGGTAATCATAGTGAGTCATAGCATTTTTAGCCTAATTTAATCAATCAATATCAATCATGGCTATTCTAGCCCAACTCAAGTAACCAAAGGTAAACATGGTAATTCCTATCTATTCCTTGCTATTTCCTACCTTATTTCAAAGTAATTATAAGTATTCCTATCATGATTCTAATCATGTGCTTTTAAGCATAATTCTGAACATGTGCTCCTAAGTATGATTCTAAGCATTCGTAAAGAAAATAAACTCCTACACATGTTTCTATTAAGGAAGAGAAAGTGGACTTACCTTGACACGTTTATCAATCTCGTAAAACACACAAGGGTTAGAACAATTTATAATAACCCTAAACATGCTTCTAGGCATCAAAATAAATCATAGACATGCTTATTCTAAGCAAAAATAAACCTAAACATGCTTATTCTAAAGTAATAAAAATAAATAAGAAAAGAGGAGGGAGAAGAGAGAACCGCTCTTAGGTAGTGCCCCTTCTTGGTTTAGAGCAATATAAAACATCCGAAAAATATTAGACTAAAAAAAACTCCTTGAATTCTCAAGTGCATCTTCAAGAGGGAGAAGAGATGATTTAGATGTGTCTTGAAAAGTGAGGAGGAGGGGACTTTATAAAGTTAAAGGGTTGAGTTGAAAAAGGAAGCAAATTTCGAAAAAGGAAGGATTCCAACCAAAGTTTCCAATTATACAAAGAGAACCACCGGCCAATGGTAGGACAGTCCACCAGCTATCCTACGATGGTAGGTCGGTAGTGGCCCACTTAACCCTCTTGTTTCATAACTTTTCAATCTAGTCCTCCTTTGATCTTCATCTGTTCGATCGCACATGACTTTTTTAATTCTACTCCGATTTTGTGATCCATAAAATTCTATCAAAACTAGACATCCGTAGCTTCACAACGGTATATGACTCATTAACAGATTCCTCCTGAATTAATTTTTGTGATTTTTTGAAATGATGTGTCAGCTTTCGAAAACCTTTCTTCCTTTTACTTCCAAGGGCATTTTGATCATTTTCATTACTCGACATTCATCTTCATTTCATCGTCAAGCATAAAAAATCTAGTGTCTACAATGGCTTAATCTTATATGTGTATTAAGCATATTTCGATAGAGCTCATGTTGGCTGACAAATTAACTAGCTCCAAAGATTTTTTATAAGCATGTGACTCATTTGGGTTTGACAGAGTCATCTATTATATTAAGTTAGTAGGAGCTTTGTGTATTGTAATTAGTTGCAATTATGAATGAAATCATATGATCTTTTGTTTATGAATTGTCATGTCTGATTATGTGCACATTTGGTTTATTATGGCATTTGTGATTGAGACATTCAGGTTTGGTCTCAATTGGCATCATTGGATGCATAGCACCACGTCATTAGGTGTACAACATCATGGGATATGTGATACTATTAGATTTGTAGTATCATTGGATACATAACATCATTGGATGCTGGGCATAACTTGGTTAGATATGTAGCATCATTTAGATTGGATGCTTAACATCATTCGATTGGATGCCCGGACTTTATGGAAATAGACATATTGATTACTTGTTAATGTCATTTCCATGTTACACTTGCATGCTACTACCTTATCAACGTGTTAGTAGAATCTTTGTTATGGATTATACATCCTGTCGATCTTGCCATAGCTTGGAGATTACATACACATTTGATTTGGTTTGGTTTGGGCTTGCTCAGTGTTTAACATATGTGGATATAACCATTTCAAGAAGAATGATTTATGTTGTCCAAGTGGAAGATTGTTTTATTTATTTCACATTTAGTGGACTTCCATAAATCATTTTCCATCTAGATTATTTATTGGTTAATGTTAAACAATAAGGAGCATATTATCGACTCATTGGTTTGTGATCACTATTTGATTACTTGTGCCTATATCTAGAGTAGTGTGATTAGGATCAAGTGTAACCCAATATGATTTATTATAGACCCCTTATGGGAGGGTCATTTTTATAAATTAACATCACATGGAAAGTCTTGCCCTCCACCTATATAAACATGTGAAGTGGCCTTATTTCACTACACCTTTTAGACACAAGGAGAAGGGGGAAATAAAGTTTCCATGACTTTCTCTTCTTACAAGACTTGTGCCCACCACATACAAAAGCAAGACACCAAGATCACACTCCACATGGCCAGTTCATCCACTCCAGGTTAGTGTTTGAACATATTTTGCACATTATAAATTGATTGAGTTGATCCATAGGATAGTTTTTTAATTTTAGAAACCAAAAAAAACTCCTTGGTGGCTGAGCTTGCAGGCAAGAGGGTCTAACATAGTACGCCTTCAACTTGGCACAGTTCTACTAATCAACAAACATGTGTTCGAGCTCGTAAAAGCTATTAACAAGCATGGCATAACTATTTGATATTGATCCAAGATGGTTTACTATGAACTAAAATATAGGAGTATTTTGTTCAGGATAAGTGAACACTAGAAGGAAATCGTTTCCAATAACTTTAATCCAGGGAAATTGACTCAAAGTGGTTGACTGATCATCTAATTCTAGCCCAAACAAAAGACGATTCTCGAAAATAATTGTTAAAACACTCATGGGGTAATTGCTCAAACCGTAAAACATCGACCTCAGGAAAACAAATTTTTAAGCAAACTCTAAGGTCCACCAGAGAAAGCCATATGATATTATAAAGCTAAGAGGCAGCTATACACTCTGAAGTGCCTATTTGAAGGCTAGTTGTAGGAGTTTTGTGGCTTCAACAAATGGTAAAACAATGAAATGAAAGGAATACTATCAGTACTTTGGACACCGAGTGAGATTTCAGGGATGTTTTTTGAGAAAATGAGATCAATTATGGAGGCAGTGGTGTCTACAAGATACTGAGTGATGAAGGAGTGGTTTGCTGGAGTGGTGAAGATAGTGACAACAATATTAGGATGGCGGAGGAGTAGTCGAGCTAGATGCAGAATTGGTAATGTATGACCCTTAGAGAAGAAAAGGAATAGAACTATATGAAATGATGTAGGAGCAGAAGAAGATTTTGATTCCATTTGCTTAATTTTTCTTGTTCTTGTAATTCTTTTGCCTTGCCAAATGAGAGAGAGTGTTTCACCTTTCTAACAAGGTGAGAGAATACATACATATTTTTACCATTAATTAATATTAAAATTCATGTGTCATCAAATCTTTAATACCTTGGACAAAATTAAGTGCGTATATATAATATTTACGTACCATTAGTGCTAATGTTAGCATTTTTAGGGCATCAAGAGAAATAATTGATTACTCCTTACAGTAGGCGTTATTTTTTTTTTCCAAGAAAATTAAGAAAAACTCATTGTAACAATTAGAGTAGATGAAATTAGTAATATTATCTATGTACATATAGAGCAATATAATAGAGAAATAAAGATTATAAATATCGGTATTGTACTTCAAGTAGACAATGTTATCGCTCACATTTATGATCCTGATGAAGTAATGGCAGGTGAATTAGTAGAGTTTAAAGAGGGTACAATAGGCGTTACTCTGAATTTGGAATCGAATAATGTTAGTGTTGTATTAATGGATGATAGTTTACAACTAATTTATTTTGCAACCTGAGTTAGCAAATATTAGTGAAGGGAAAATTACCATGACATATAATTTAACTTCCTTCGTTTAGTTATTATTCTTTTTTTTTTTTACACATCCAGTGATATTTGGTCAAAGGTGGTAAGCAATGTTATTTTCATTTTTACTCAACCAGCGATGTTTTGTTAAAAATGATAAGAAATATTAGTTGTAAATTAATCGTAGGTTGTAAGAAACAATGATTGACGTGTTATAGTTTGTGAGAAATAATGATTCACGTGTGAATTGAAATTTGCAAGTCAAAATGATTCAATATCTATTAGATAAGGAAACATATTAAATGCACAAGAAAGACTTAAATAGGATAGGCTCACCAAGTCATCTTCCTGATTTGGTGAGCTCATCCAATTACAAAATGACAAATTGCATAGGTGGTTAAGAAAATTAAGAAAGAAAAGAAAACACGACTGCCTCATCCAATGAAATGATGCAAGCGATCATGAGTGATTAAAAGAATTGAAGAAAAAAAACTGAAAAATTAATCTCCTCCAACAAATGGCTTAATAGTAGTGGCTTGGCATACCACTTCAGTATTGTGAGGTGGTATCCTTCTCCTATATAAGTATTTTCCCAAATACACACATTATAATACTCAAAGTTTAGAAGAAGGAAAGCATTCATTACGAACAAAATAATGAAAATAATTATGGAATTAACATAATCAGAGAAATGCTATATATACATCAACCTATATAACTTATTATACAATGTTGATAAAATTAAAATTAATATAACAAATAAAGAATATTATAATATTATTTCGCTATATAAATTGTGTTGGAGTTTGTTACAAAAGTTGGTTTATTGTGTATACTATTGGCACTTTCTGTTTTCTTTGTTTTGGGCAAATATATTAGTTTTTCTTTGGTTTTGGCAGGGATCATTTACTACGGTTTCGATGTTCCATATCACCCATTCACCTAAGGGAAAAGATACGGTTCAGTTGCTGTATCGGTACAGTAACTATTTCAAATATGTAAAAATCGTAAACAGTATATAAAAGTCGTAAATGAGTGAATAAAAGTCGTAAATTTATAAATAAATAAATAAAAGTTGTAAACACAATTTTTATTCACTCGTTTACGACTTTTACACAAATGTACAACTACTATACCGGTACAACAACTGTACTGTAGCGGGACTCTTCACCTAATCATCATCTAGTTGACAAAGTCTTGGCGTCAACAATAGGAAATTCTCATCCTCAAATCTTTATACTAGGCCAAAATGTGGGCAAATTTATTATCCTCGAGTCTTTATACTTAATAATTAGCCTTTTATGAAGTTTTATGATTTAGATCCGACCTCTTTGATTTATATTGCCTTTTAAAAGCGGTGAAACATACAACTAAAAAATTTATATGGGATAAAAATTTAGCTACTCAGTCTTTGTTTAATTTAGAATCTAATTTTTTTATTTAAAAATAAGAGATAACGTAACATATATAATTAATACAATTTGCTTGAAATTATTTTTAAAATAGTTTTGAAATAAATACTTAAAAAAAGTATAAAATCTAAAAACGTAAAGGAAAGCTTATTGACACCTAGGTTTGAATCGACTAATAGATGCAGAGATTTTTGAAACTAAATTTGGACTTTTCTATTTCATAAATTTAGCTATTTTATCATGGGTGGATCTATTTGGTGGCTAGGGCCCTGCAAATTCACAAATTTTTAAAAGTTTTATAGCAATTTTTTGAAATTATTTTGAAGAAATTGCTTCTTTTTTTTTTTCGCCATTACCCACCCACTTTTGGTCTTCTGGATCCGCCACTGTACTTAATTGATGTTAACATTAATTTTAATGAAAAATATAAGGATCCAAATGGTCTCTTCTTTCTGCATAAACAAGTGCATTTCCCATTGTATATAGTATTCAAATATATGTTCGAGAAAATTTAGATTATTACGAAATTATGGAAATTAACAAATTTTTTCATTATATACATATATATATATATATATATATATGAAATATTCATATAGTCGCCAAATTGATAATTAAATAAAATTTTCAGCATCTTTTCAATTAGGCATAGTTGTTTCCGAAAAGAAAAATTAAATAAGAATAGTTTGTTTGGCTTTATTGTGCATCCCTATCAAATTTCATTTTGCATGTTCTGTTTTTTTTGAAAATAATAAAATAAAATAAAGTACGAAGGGTTTAACATCCGAAAGAAGCTCAGAGTATGTGAATGAAACTGAAAAAAAGGAGATATAAACCTTCATTAATTCTTTAGGGAAGCTTTCCAAGTTGGGATACAAATTAAGTGTAATACTACACTTATAACTCAACTACAATTAATATTTCTTACAACTTGAGTTAACAAAATATCACTTATAAGTAAAAAATAAAAATAAATAAATAAAGTTAAATTATATGATATAATTATTATTTATCCACTACTATTTTACCAGCTCAGATTGTAAAGTAAATTTGTTGTAAATGAGTTAACTATACTTTCTAATAGTGTTTACAAATTAATTACGAAGCCATGTAGCCTTTATATATGGGCAGTCCAAACGGACAAAACCACCCTTAATAGCAAATAGAATTCGACTTTTGTTGTGTATAATATATCAATCATCATTAATATTAAAATTCACATGTCATCAAGTTTTTAAAATTTAAGAAAAAATTAGGTAATCAGAGAATAATGATTCATAAAGTATATGTGGTCAAGTTGATGTAAAGAAGTGAGCAAAATAATTTGACATGAGGGGCATAATGAGAACAAGTAAACCTGGGCGAGCTCAAGAGAAACTTGGAGCAAAAGCTAGAGAAAGTAAAAGAGAAAAGAGAGTAAGCAAAGTGCACGAATCCGGAGAAGAGTTATCCAAACCCATGTCTTATACTATACTAAGTTCGTTATGGGTTATATTACGATACATTAAATATATCTATATATAAATTTTTAAAATTATATAAAATATTAAATAAATATTTTTTTTCCTTATAATTTTTATAATATTTTAAAAATTAACAACCAGTATATCGTAACAAAATCAGTCATTTATACGTGGAATTATAGCCGTCAATCTTGGACAAAAGATAACGACAAAATAATTAGTATTTCCACCTGACACAATAACGAGGAAGGAAACGCAATGTTTCAAAAGTCAAAGTAATTTTTCGGTGGCATTAAATTTTGACTAAAAGGGTACCTTTTGTGCAGTGCAGAGCGTATGCGTAGTATTAGTTTGTATAAAATTTTAAAGTAATAATTAATATAAATAATATTTTTATATTAATTTAATTCATTTAAATATTAATTAAATAATATAAGTATTTTAAATGTTAATTTTAATAAATTTAAAATATTTTGTTATAAAAAAGATGAAAAATAGTTAATTAAATATGTATATAAATAAATATGTAATTAATTCTTTTAATATTTAGTTATTTTAATTGAAATTTATTTGATTTAAATAATAAATTTTATTTTGAAGCTTAAAGCCACGCATCCCCTTATGCAACTCCAATTGGGAACGTATGGTTATATCTTTCTACACCTTATCCTCTTTAATGCTTTTCCATGTAATGTAAAACACCTTAGGTTTAAAAAAATGCATTGCATCGCAGACTTTCTTTCCGTTAAAATTACTATTGGATGATATCATCTTTTTATCTAAATATTTTTTTAATTACTTAAATACCTTTCAAAAAATTCTAAAATTAAATAATTGAAATTAATTAAAAATAAAAATAAAAAACTTTCAAAGCACCTCCAAAACAAGTTAAACAACCGACACCGCCCCCAAACTGTCCTGTCACCACCACCACAAACCCAAAATCCAACCCAGCATCACATGCCTGAATCGAATCCATCAGATTTGCACCATGTCTCTCACCCCCTGCACTAAACATCCTCCACAATCTCTCTACACGCCGCCCCTTCAAGCAACACCCAGCAAAGCCGCATCGCTCACCACCCATTGAAGCCGTATTACACATAATCCAACCACGTCACTGGTTGCTTTTTTTTTTACCTAATTTTTGTGATTTGGTGTTAGTTGTCTGGTGTACGTTGCTTCAATTGTCAATGGAGATAGATATTCAATTTGTTTTTAATAGGATGGTTGCGAAAAGTAGAGAGAGACAGTCTATGGTAGTAAGAGTTTGGTCTTGGGCGTTTGATTGGGAGAGTTGTAGATAGATTTGGAGCAGGGAGGAATGGTTCAGTTGTCAATGGAGATGGCTATTCAGAATTTTTTTTTTTAATTGGAGGATGGCTGCAGAAAGTAGAGAGAGAGTCCGTGGTAGTAAGAATGTGGCATTGGGCGTTTGATTGGGAGAGTTGCAAACACATTCGGAGGAGGGCGGAAGAGAGAAGGTGAGAGTTGAAGAAGAAAGATGCCATGCTTGGTTATTATATCTTTAAATTTGGTTTTGTTCGTTTATTTTTAAATAATTTCTTTGGGCTGCTTGATGAGTGTGAGACTTATGAATTTTAAGTTTGGATTTGAATCCTCCCAACATCATATTTCTTTTTCTTAAATTTTAAGGTTTAAATGACTATCACACACTTCTAATTCAACGTATTTACGAACAGTTAACGATAATTTGAGAATTGAGGCTGTTGATGTATTTTTAAAATTAGATACTAAATTTATAAAAATATATAAAAAGTTTTTAATGATAAAATAAGGGTTAAAGATAGGACAGTACATTATCCTAATATAAAACTGACAGCAAATATAGGATAAGGATTTAGGGCGTGTTTGACACGCCGTATTGGATAGTATATGGACGGGAGATTGTATAAAAGAAATTTAAGCTGCGTTTGGTGCAACTGGAAGCTTAGATAGCATAGGAAAATAGCGCATAACAGCCGCATAAAATGAGCTGAAATTATGCAGTCCTCCGGCACGTTTTAAGGCCGCATAAGTGGGTGGGTGCGGTATGATGATTGTCTTTTGTGGTGGGGTCTAACATATTAAAGTAATTATATTATATTATATTATTAAAAAAATCAATTATACAATTTTATTTTTTTAGATTTTATACCAACATAAATAAATAAGTATTTAGAATATATAGTTTATTAGATATTTATATTGAATCAATTACTTTAATATAATTTATTAAATAGATTAATAAAAAATTTAATTATTTTAAAAAAATTGATTTATTATAAATAATTTTTAAAATTATTAAATTTAAAATATTTATTATTTTAAAATTATTATAAGAATTTAATATAATCCATACAGTCTTTTATCAAATATTAAATTATTCATAATTTGTACAATACAATAACAAATCAAACATAATATAGAGTTTACTTAATTCCATATAATACAATTCAAAACAATATTATTCAATGTGAAAAATATTATACTATATCATACGGTATATCAAACATGCCCTTAATGTTATCTTGTGCAACGCTATGCTAGCCACCGAACATGTCCAAAGGGTTAATACGTGGTGATAAAAATTCCGCCCACTTGCAAAAACTTCGGAAATATTGAGTTGTTACGGTATATACAATTTGAGCAGGATGCCACTAGAGTCTAGAGTTGAGTTTGCTTCACGGTGTTGATGCATATTACACGCAGAAGCCGACATAAGAAGGGACACAGGGGGGGCTTGGTCCCCCTCTGAAACTTTGAAAACTATTTTACTCCCTCGTTTTCTATAATTTACAATTACACCTTTCATAAAAAATAGTTTTTAATTTATTTTTCTTTCTTTGTTTTTTAAACTAGTATCATATCAAACTTATATTTTTATAACTATATTATATATTATATTTGTATAATTTTTTTCTCTTTATAATTTATATGTACCAATTAGTATAAAAATCAATAAACTTCTTTTAAAAATGAAAATTATGATTGATTCTTCTTATTATTTTTATACATTTGTAATCTTTTTGAGTAAAATTTAATGGTTATTATAAATTAATGATTTTTTAGGAAAAAATCTTTCTAGATTTTTTAAAAGAGAATTCTTTTTTAAGTTGACATCATCATATCTAAGAAAAATACTAACAATTCAATACAAAGTTATCTTAAAATTAATATAAAGGTTTGTTTGTAAATTTTAAACATAGAACTCGAATTTTGGATTATAATGCTAATATAGGATTATAAATAAAAAATTTTTTATACATGATAATGAAGTAATTATGTAACACTTTTTAAATATAAATAATTGTCAATAACAGTAATTAATATGTATTTATAAAATAAATTATAAAAGATTGGCATTTTATACTTTAATTTTTTATATAAGAATTATTTAATTTTAAAAAATAAAATTTATTATATTTTTTATATATTTATATCTATTTTTTAAAATAATATTTTTATACTATTAAAATTTTACTTAAAATTTAATTTTAAAATATTAAATAATTTTAAAATATTAAAGGTGTCTCTTGATAAAATTATCTGTCGATCGCTGATTACACGGATGCAGATTCGTCGTTACAAGCACTTCTACTGGCTGGCTTTGAACCAACTCTCAATTCTCTCGAATCAAATCACGCCAACTCTTTCACATGGCGTCAAAAATCAGGATATGAGAGCAATTGAAGGGTGAAGCAGCTACACCTTGCTCCTCACACGTCACGTCTGCTTATTAAAGGATCCTTGCTTAAAAGATTCCATGCAGGAAGGACATATGACCACCGGGGCCCGGCACTGTTGCTGTTTCGGTAAAGACATGCTATCAAGTATCATTGTTTTGAAAGAGAGAGTATTGCAAACTTATACGACTGTAAACTATATATTTTAATTAATGTAGTATTAATTTAAAATCATTAAATGATTTATTATATCATATAATAATAATATTTTACTTATAAATTTATAAATAAAATTGATATAAAATCAAATAAATAAAAAAATTAATAAATTATCTATATAATATAAAATATAAGAATAATACTACACTTACAAAATCTGTATACAAAATTTATATATAAAATTGATGTGATATCATTCATTCAATATTACATAACTTATTGATATTTATTATATTAATAATTTGTATTAATCTTTTTATTTATTTGATACTACGTTAACTTTATATACAAAATTTATATATAAATTTTATAAATATAATATTATTGTAAAGATAGTTATTGTCTCTACTAATACCATCATTTGTCATAGAATTTAATTATGAGTAAAAATATTTATGGAAAAGAATAGCTCGAATTATTTATACTTTCGTAAGTTAAGCATAAACGATGAATGTGGTTTACCTTAGATCGATCAAGGGTTTATTAGGCTACAAACCGATAAAAAATAAAAATCATGTGAAACTCTCTCTCCTCAGCTCAGGTATGCACTCGGCCAAAACTGTATAGGAAATAAAGAACTTCTAATTAATGCAACGCATAGAATAGAATGATTACTGCAGCAAGAATGATACTGATTAACGGTTAAGCTAACTTAATATAAGCTAATATGATTCATTAGCCTAATTGATACAAATACAAATTATATGATACAGGATTTTTTTTTCCTCTAATATAAACAAGAAGGGACAACCTTGACGTCGTTCCGGAGTTCCCTAGAATCCAATGCCCTTGTATAGCCACCATAGAAGGGAGAGAAGAAGCTACGTCGAAGAAAACAAAAGCCAAAACATACATAACGTTGTGGAAAACTCTTTGTTCTTTTGCTGCAATTAGTCATTGCATGTTTCACTAATGAGCATGTCTAACGTGCGCCAAGACGACCCTTTCTCCTCCTCCATAGATTTCTTCGCCATCTCTGACCACTCTTTGACCCTTTTTCTCACCTCCTTTCCCGTCTCTCCTTCCATGAGCTCCTTCACTATCTTCTCCAAGGCTTGCGACTTCACAAATCCTTTCACGGACCCATTACAAGTCTCTACTCTTAACCCTACTTTGATCTCCTCTACAACCAATCTTGTATTCAGAGGCTGCTCGGCCATCATGGGCCAAGCGAGAATAGGGACGCCTGCACATATGCTTTCCATTACTGAATTCCATCCGCAATGGCTCAGGAACCCTTGTACGCTCTGGTGCAATAAGATTTCCTTCTGGTCCACCCACTCTCTCACAATTATTCCTCTCTCTTTAACCCTATCTTCAAACAAATCTCCCAGTTCTGACTCTCTCTTTCTTATCACCCACAAGAAGTTCACCTTCGATTCTTCCAACCCAATTGCTATTTCCTTGAGTTGTTCAGCTGAAATCTCTGCCTGAGACCCGAAAGCCACGTAAAGAACCGAACTTCCCTGGTCAAGCTGTTTGTCTAGCCACTGAATCCATGTTGGTTTCTCTTGTACTTCCGTTTTTATACTCCACTTCGGCTCGGCTAGGCAAAGGGGACCAACACACCAGGCCTTAACTTTGTCGTTACTGTTCCAGTAATCAACAAACACAGGCTCGAGCTCATAAAAGCTATTAACAATGTAACCACGACTGCTAGATGCCGACACGACTTGTTCCATCATGAGCTCGAAGTCAGGACCCTTTGGTTCACGGTCGTTGAAAGGTGGGTCGAAGTCTTTTCTAGTAATATTAATCCATGGAAACGCCGTCACTGTAATCAACTCATCATCAGACTCAGGCACAGTCAAGAGCCGATTTTGACCAGCACATCTACTCACGGACGAGGCGTATTGGCTCATCCCATAAAAGACAAACCTTGGGAAACCAAACTTTGTAGCAGACTCTAGAGTCCACCAGAGGAATCCGTCCGAGACAAGGAAACTGACACGTGGCAAACAATCGAGCGCCCGTTCAAAGTGTGGTTGCATGAGCTTGGTGGCCCTTGTAAACGGGACAAAGAGAGACATGGAGGGGAGTTTGTCGGTGCTCTCGGTGGCAGGGGGGATTCCCGGGACGTTTTCCGGGAATGGGAGGTCGATGATGGTGGCAGTAGTATTGGCAAGGGATTTGGCGATGAATGGACGGTTAGCTGGGGTGGTGAAGAAGGTGACACGTATGCCTGGGCGGCGCAAGAGGAGGTGAGCCAGGTGGATGATTGGGATAGTGTGACCTTTTGACATGAATGGAAACAGTGCCACATGATGTGAATAACGATCAGAAGGGTTTGAACCCATCACGATTTGCTCTTGATTTGATCAATCAAAACTCGTCTCTTTGGCTCTTGTTTGTGTTGTGTCCTTCCTCGGTGTCTCTGGAAAGGCCTTTATAGAGCTTAGCTAGAGAGACCGGAGACCGCAAAGTTTCGGAAATGGCTCAGGATACATCAGCTGTATTTATGTATTTATATAGTTATTATTTATTTTATATAAAAATCGTAAATTTACGTATAAAAATTATAAATAAATATATAAAAATATGTAAGAGATGTAAAATTATAAATAAATATATAAAAATTATAAATATAATTTTTATTTATTTGTTTACTATTTTTATATATTTGTTTACGACTTTTATATAAACAAACAGTTATTATATAACGGATGTACCGTAGATAAACTCATTTCAGATTTTCGTTGAGTTTTTATTTTATTTTTTTTTTTGTACGTGAACAAACGGAAACTTTGATGCGTGTTTCGCGAGTAAGACATTAATTCATCCGAGAAATTACCGCGTCCATGGGTGGAGAGGCAGGCCGCCTAGCCAAAGGCTAAATCAACATTGTGAGAAAATTAATTTACGTTAGATTAATTTGTTCATTCAAAATAAATAACTTAGTAACCCACCTCAATAATGAGACAAGCTATCACAAAATGCAAACTCTCCTAATTTATGTACTCTCTCAGTCTCTCTGATAGGTCGTATCAAACTTCAATAATTAATAATTGATTATCTTATTATTATTTATCACTCATCTAATTTTCCAGTCATATTATTCTTTGAATCCATATCGATTTCTAGCGATCGAAGCGACTAAAAGAAAATTTTCTATGTCTTCTCAATGGGAATCTTAACATCAAACTAAGAATTAAACTAGGACCGGTCATATCCACATGGAAATTAAAGTCACCGACAGAGAATAAAATCTAGGAATTAAACTAAGACATACAATAGCAATGGGGCATTTATACCTAAAGAATTAAATCGTCTTTTATTAATATAATACATTCAAATCCCGTTTATTAATGTGCTTAAATCCCTCATTTATTAATTAAAATAATGATAACTTGGTTTTATATTCGAGGTTAAAAATAATGATAACTTGGTTTTATATTCGAGGTTAAAAATAATTTTTACTTTAAAATTTAAATAAACTAACTGCATTTTCTTTAACTAATTAAATTGATATCTAAAGACTAAAAACTTCTCGAACAAAGTATGATGACTGAATTCACATAACATCAGAGCTCACGTGGGCAGTGCTAAAGCATCAAATGGGAACTTCACTGTTTTGAGTGGAAGCAAATAATCAAAGATGTGGTGGTCCTCCGATTCTATGGTCAAAATTTAAATGGTTCTCTTTATTTTTTTTTTAACATCTTGATACATATAGATTAATCTGAAATCTAGATAGGTCTAAATATAGAAATTTAAATATTATATTTATTTATTTTAGTATTTGAATTAAAATATTTAAAAATAAAAATTTCAATGATATATTTATTTTTTATTATAAGTGTAAAACTATTATATCCACATATATATATATATATATTATTTTCAGTACTTATAATTTTATTTCATGTAGTAACAATGTTTATATATAAATGTTTATTATGAATTTAATTTATTTAAATATATATAATTAGCTAAAACTGTTATTTTTTCTAAAAGAATTTGATATATAAATAAGTTAAATAACCATAAAATATTTTAAAAATATATAAAGAATCATAATATAAAATTATAAATAAATAATAATATCTAAAACTTAAATAATAGGCTATTTATAAATTGGTCATAAATGAATTTTATAAAGTCATTTAAAAGAAACAAACATCATGAAAAAATTTGAAGTATGAGAATAAGTTAACATCAGACTTAAAAAAAATTAGCCACTTAATATTTTCAGATGTATTTATATTAATTCCTATTTATAAAAATATTATTCTGATTTGGAATATCAGTTCACTATATTTGGATTATTCTTTTCATAATTTCATATTTGCTATCAATTTTAAAACAAATTTTTACTATTGCCAATATTATATATGAATTTTAAAGTTACATCCGATTATATATCAATGTC
Source organism: Boswellia sacra (assembly GCA_013180625.2). Lineage (NCBI taxonomy): Eukaryota > Viridiplantae > Streptophyta > Magnoliopsida > Sapindales > Burseraceae > Boswellia > Boswellia sacra. The sequence continues at coordinate 4,598 of SNVD02004672.1, read as the reverse complement.
GTAATCTACAAGATAATTACTTATAAATTAAATTAGCATCCGGAAAATGTTTTGATGACATAATTTTAATTATTGATGCTAATGAATAAATAAAACTTGATTGTAAAAGCATTATAACAAATATGAGGACGGATATCTTAACAGAAAATTTTAACGTAATTTATTAACATAAATTTTTTGTTTTTGATCTTATAAAATCTAATAATTAAAATTAAAAATTAAAAATTATATTTAATACTATCTACTTATTAATCATTTCATAAATATTTGTGAAAAAAATCCCTCTCCTATGAGTATATTTTATCTTGATATTGATTGAGATTTTGCCTGATTGATTTAAAAAAAAAAAAAAAGATTTTGCCTGATTGACTTTGCAGCTGGCCCTTTTCGTGGTGTTGCTGAACTTTTATAAAATATCAAATGTGTTGCTAAATCGTTCGCAGTTACGGGTGTGGCTCCAAAAACTTTGATTTCTGCACTTTCAGGTGTGCATAAATAAGTGGGCATTCAAGTTTTGGCGAACTTTCTACCAAGGACAAATATTTCATTGTCAATTAATTTCATATGTCACCGATTCACTCATCTAGATCGCCCTGCAGTTATGCAGATTATAATTGTTGTCCTGCCTTAATTCGCCTAACTTATAATTAATATGAATGGGGAATTAACCTGGCATCCCATTAAATGTCGAAAGGAACAGTCACACCCCCGTTAGATGATCTAACTTAGGTCATAAGTAACATTCACCTTCCCCAACAATGCCAACCATTAGTGGGATCTGTCAAATGTAATGAATCTTGTAGTGCGATGACTAAATTACCCTCACTTAACCTCCTCCTTCAATGGCAAACTCACCCTCCGTGTCTCAGCTTCTTCATCGCCTCATCTCTCTGCCTTCTTTTGACTCTTCATCGCCGACCCATCAACCATTTTCATCCCTTTATCTTCCTTCACTCTCTTCTCAAACAACTCAGATTTCTGCCACCACCTACAACATCACACACCAAACAACCTAACTAACAGCACAACAACTGAATTCGAAAACCAAAAACGATAATAAATACCGGTTAAAAAATATATATATATCGAATTGGAAAACCGTGTTGGTATTTGGCTCATATGAAAACAAAGTGGGAGAGATCCCACATTGCTTGAGAAGCAAAGTTGGGTCTCACATTGGCCTTATAAAAGAGGCCATGTGGGAGAAATATAAGTGTACCAAATTGAAATATCTTTCACCCCCTCAAAATTGTAAGGTCTCATAAGTAAGACCTCATAGTTTAAGGGCCTTTCTGTAAGGACCTTAAAGTTTGTAATATTTGCTTTTTCCCTTTTGATTTTGGGTATTTGTAGTATTGCCCAATTGTTTGGGTAATTACAGTTTGACCCAACTATTTGGGTAATTACAGTTTGGCCCAATAGTTGTGGTATTTGTATTGTGGCCCAAAAGTTTGTATTCTCTTTGAAGATAGTGGAAAGTTTCTTCAGCGGCGCCCGAGGACGTAGGTACTAATACCGAACCTCGTTAAATCCTGGTGTGTTTTCTATTTCTGCATTGTGGTTGATTGGTTGCCTCTTTTATTGGTATTATATTCAATTATCTGGCATAGTTGTGGTTGTGCATTTGGGTTGTTCTTTTGGTTATCGCTTCCGCTTGTGCATAACAATTGGTATCAGAGCCGAAGGTTTTGGGTAGTTAGTGGCTATTTCATTGAAGCACTTACTACTGTTCTGGGCTGTTGATTTTGGATTGCTAGTTATTGAATATAATAGTTTGTTTGGAGCTTGGTTATTGGTGATTTGTGTATCGAGCTTATTTGTGAGAGGTAGTTATGGCTTCATCGTCAACTGTACCTGAGAAGACAGTGACTGTGACAAATGCAAAAATAGATGTTGAAAAATTTGATGGTCGAAATAATTTTGGCTTATGGCAGAGTGAGGTGTTGGACGGGTTGTATCAGCAGGATTTGGATATTGTTCTGGAAGAAACAAAACCAGAAGATATCAGTGCAAGAGATTGGGACAGGCTAAATATAAAAGCTTGTGGGTTGATTCGCTCTTGCTTGTGTAGAGAGCAGAAGTATCCGTTCACTAAGGAGACATCTGCAAGCAAACTGTGGAAAGCGCTGGAGAACAAATATATGAAGAAAAGTAATGAGAATCGGCTGTACCTATTGAAGAGATTGTTCCGTCTCCAGTTGAAACCAGGTACGAGCATCAGTTCTCATATTGATGAGTTTAATAAGTTAATTGCTGATTTGTTAAACTTAGATGAAACCTTCAAAGATGAGATTAAGGCTATGCTATTGATTGGCTCACTTCCGGATGAATTAGATCATTTATGCATTACTCTTATCCATGGGAAAGATAAACTGTCTTTTGAAGAAGTCTGTTCTGCTTTGTTGAATTATGAAATTCGTAAGAAAGATCAAAGGGAACATAGGGATGAGTCAGTAGATGCATTGACAGTGAGAGGGCGTAGTCATAGTAGGAAACCAGGAAAAAGGGGAAAATCTTTGTCGAGGGGTAGATTAGGAAAAGATGAGTGTGCCTTTTGTCGTGAGAAAGGGCATTGGAAGAAAGATTGTCCTAAGTTGAAAAAGAAAGATAAGGGCAAGGCTGTTTCTGATGCATGTGTTGTTGAGCGTGAGGATGATAGTGATTCAGATATTTGTCTAGTTGGTCATCCGTCCACTTCTGTTTCTGATGAGTGGATTATGGATTCGGGTTGTACTTATCATATGTGTCCACATCGGGATTGGTTCTTTCAGTTTGAACAGCTTGATTGTGGAGTTGTGTATATGGGCAATGATGATATTTGCCATACTGCTGGGATAGGCTCGATCCGATTGAGGAATCATGATGGACTGACTAGAGTTCTGACAGATGTTCGGTATGTACCGAAGTTGAAGAAGAATCTCATCTCTTTGGGAGCCTTGGAATCTAAAGGCTGTGGTATATCTATTCGAGATGGTATTCTGAGGGTCACTTCAGGCGCTCTTGTGGTATTCAAAGGCACTAGGAGGAATAACTTGTATTACTATAATGGTAGTACGGTTGTTGGATCAGCGGCTATGGTTTCTGATAATGATGCAGATTCAGAGATTACGAGACTGTGGCATATGCGTTTGGGACATGCAGGTGAGAAAGCCTTATTCAGTTTGGTGAAAACGAGGCTTATTGAAAGGTGCAAAGACCTGCAAGCTGGATTTTTGTGAGCATTGTGTTCTGGGAAAGCAGAAGAGAGTGAAATTTGGCACCGCTATTCATAATACCAAGGGTATTCTTGATTATGTTCACTCAGATGTGTGGGGACCTACCAAAACAGCATCGATTGGAGGTAGGCACTACTTTGTTACTTTTGTTGATGACTTTTCCAGAAGAACTTGTGTGTACTGTTTGAAATCAGAAAGATGATGTACTTCGTGTTTTCCTTAAATGGAAAAAGATGATTGAGACACAGACTGGCAAGAAGATCAAGCATCTCAGAACAGATAATGGTGGTGAGTATTGCAGTGATCAGTTTTTGAAATTGTGCCAAGATGAAGGTATTGTACGTCATTTTACTGTTAGAGGTACACCGCAGCAGAATGGGGTGGCAGAACGCAAGAACCGGACATTGCTGGAGAAAGTTTGGTGTATGTTATCCAATGCTGGGTTGGGCAAAGAGTTTTGGGCTGAGGCTGTGACTTATGCGTGTCATCTCATTAATCGTCTACCATCAGCTGCTATTTGTGATAGAACTCCATTGGAGGTATGGTCTGGACAACCTGTTTCTGATTATGATTCCTTACATATTTTTGGTTCCACTGCATATTATCATGTGTGAAAAGACTCTAAGGCTGGATCTAGAGCCAAGGAAAGCGATTTTCTTTGGGATTTGCTTCGGGAAGAGAGTGAAAAGGATAAGCGTCTAATGGCTGTTCCTAGTTCGAGGAAGATTATATCCAGTAGAGATGTGACATTTGATGAGTCTTCAATGTTGAAGAAATCAGAAAACTAGACAAAGGTGAATGGTACTCCACAGCAGGTGGAGCATACTCAACAGCAGGTGGAGTTTGAAACGACGACATTGAACTCAGTTAGATCTGTTGAGACAGATGATGGTACTCCTGTGACAGAGGAGGATTTGGGAGATGATGGTGACGGTTCTACTCAGGAACCTCTACAGCAACAAGAATCTATTGCAGTTAATAGGCCAAGATGTGAGATTCGCAGACCTGCTCGATTTGCTGACTAATGGTGGCCTATGCACTTTCCAAATTGTCGATGCTGCTGTTCCTTCCCCCTCCTTTCCATCTTTACTAAGAGAGGCAGTCAGGGATGTTCTGAAGTTGATGATGGAAAGACAGCTATGAGCGAAGAGATGCATTTGCGTCTCTTTCAAAAAGAATGGAATGAAAAACTTGGGAGCTAGCTCAACTACCGAAGGGTAAAAAGGCAATTGGGTGCAAATGGGTATATGCAAAGAAAGATGGATTTTTTTACAAGAATGACGTCCGCTACAAGGTAAGGTTGGTAGCTAAAGGGTACGCTCAGAGGGAAGGAATTGACTACATTGAGGTATTTTCTCCAGTTGTGAAACATTCTTCCATTAG
>SNVD02004671.1:0-20491 GCA_013180625.2 Boswellia sacra | reverse complement strand
TATTCAAATATGCAGATATTTCATGTTTTGAATAAATTCAAATTTCAAACGGAAGGCTGACAGAATTATCATTCAATTTGGTGGACTGACACAAGAAAGAAAAATCAAGTCACATGAGCACCGAATGGTGTTTTGGCCATATATTGAGCTACAGATATCCAAATGACTTGATTCTTAATGCGTTGGAAAGCTTATTCAAATGTGCAAATCTTTTATGTTTTGCAGATTTTCAAATTTCAAACGGAACATTGACAAAAATGGAAGACAAGATTACGGTTTTTATGGTGGGCAGAAAATTTAGAGTTGGTGTCTTCACTTGATTAAGTTCATCCTATTTGCCTATAAAAGGAGCCCTTCTCCCATGCATGCATTCAAAAAGATAAGTGCAAGAGAAGCATTTTATCAAGTAAAAAAGCAAGAGAAGTATCAAGTCTAGAGAGCTTTTATATTATCTATCTACTCTTTGATGAGAGTTATACTTTTGTTGTAAAAATTATCTTTGTTCTTGTATTGTGGTGAGAGTGAGATATTCTTGTAAAGGATAATAGTTATCCTTGAGAGAACTCTTGTTGTGGTGTTATCAAGAGTTGAAGGAAGTTGCCTTGGTGAGGTTGTTCATCAAGAAGAACTCTTGGTGTGGTGTTATCACGGGTTGAAGGAAGGTGCCTTGGTGAGGTTGTTCATCAAGAAGAACTCTTGGTGTGGTGTTATCAAGAGTTGAAAGAAGTTGCCTTGGTGAGGTTGTTCATCAAGAAGAACTCTTCGTGTGGTGTTATCAAGAGTTGAAGGAAGTTACCTTGGTGAGGTTGTTCATCAAGAAGAACTCTTGGTGTGGTGTTATCAAGAGTTGAAGAAAAATCCTTGGTGAGGTTGTTCATCAGGAAGAACTCTTGGTGTGGTGTTATCAAGAGTTGAAGGAAGTTGCCTTGGTGAGGTTGTTCATCAAGAAGAACTCTTGGTGTGGTGTTATCAAGAGTTGGAAGAAAAAGTCTTGGTGAGGTTGTTCATCAAGCAAGTTGTAAAGATTCTATAACTTAGTGGAAAGCTTAGCTCGTGGAGCTAGGAGCCCGTGGACATAGGCGAGGTTTGCCGAACCACGTAAATTGAGTTTGCACTCTCTCTATCCCTTTCCTCTTTACATTTACTTGCACTTGTGATTGTTCATCATTATTATTCTTTTGATTGCATCTTGATAAATTCTAATTTCATCTTCTTCACCTTTATTTTCAAAGAAAGAGTGAACTAATTTTGATCTTTCAAGAAAAGTTTTCTAAATCCGTTTTGCTAAATAAAAACCCAATTCACCCCCCTCTTGGGTTGCCATACCTGGGTCAACAGGTGGTATCAGAGCAAGGTTGCTCAATTTTTTAAATCTTAATCGATTTTTGAGCTATGACAACTTTTAATTCAATTTCATATGTTGAGGGACTTTCTATCTCTAGACCTCCATTTTTTAATGGAAGTGATTACTCTTATTGGAAAACTAGAATGAGTATTTTTCTTGAAATCTTTTGATTATGATTTGTGGTCTATTATTTTGGAAGGACCTTTTGTTCCTACCAAAATTGAAAATGGAGAAAGCATGCTTAAAGAACCTAAAGAGTTTAGTGAAGATGATAAAAGGAAATTGAGTTTGAATGCTAAAGCTATGAATGTGTTATATTGTGCTCTAGATAGAAATGAGTTTAATAGAATATCTACTTGTTCTACGGCACAAGAAATATGGCACACACTTGAAGTAACTCAGGAAGGAACTAGTCAAGTTAAAGAATCCAAAATTAGTATGCTAGTTCATAGTTATGAGCTTTTTAAGATGAAATCGGATGAATCAATTTCTGAAAATGTTTCACTAGATTACGGATATTATTTTTTTTTTTTTTTTTTTAAGAGGTTGGAAACATCTTGGTAAATCTTATTCTAATGTTGAAATGGTGAGAAAGATTCTTAGGTGTCTACCAAAATCTTGGGAGCCAAAGGTAACGGCAATTCAAGAAGGAAAGGACCTCACCAAACTACCATTAGAAGAACTTATGGGTTCTCTCATGACTCATGAAATCACCTTGAAGGAGAAGGAAGAAGAAGATTGCAAAGTGGCAAACATGTGCTTCATGGCTTTAAGAGAAAATGAGATAAGTATTCTAAACCATAATCCTAAGCTTTCATATGATGAATTACTTGAAGCATTCCAAAATTTACATGTGCAAGTTGATAAACAAAATTCAAAAATCAATGCTTTCAAAAAGAAGTCAAAAATCATGTTATCTCAATTAGAAGAGTTGGTGGAAATAAAAGAAGCTTTAGAAAATGAAAATGAAATTTTAAAGCAAAAAGATTTTGAAAGTTTGGAAAATCAAATACATTTATTAAAAACTGAAAATGAGATTTTAAAACAAAAGGATTTTGATAAATTAGAGAAAGAAAATGATATTTTGAAAAAGGAAAATAATGACTTAAGAAATATTGTTGATAGTTTTACAAAAAGCACAAAAAATTTGAATTCTATGTTACAAAACCAAAGGTGTGTTTTTGATAAAAGAGGCTTAGGATATAAAACTCATAAAAATCAAAAGTATTTAAAAATTATTTTGCTCATGCATCTTTTAGGAATAATCCTAATCATTCATGTACTTATTGTGGAAGAAAAGGACACAATGTGCATTCTTGCTCCATTAAAAGAAATCCTAATTTGAAACAAATATGGGTTCCAAAAAGTATTATAACTAACCCCCAAGGACCCAAGAACTTTTGGGTACCAAAAAGTTACTCCTTGAATGTTGATTGTAGAGACAAAGGAGTGGCAAACACACGGGGTACTTAGATAGTGGATGCTCAAGGCATATGACCGGAGATGCCTCCAAGTTCTCAAGATTAATCATGAAGAAAGGAGGATATGTGACCTTCGGTGATAATGCCAAAGGAAGGGTAATCGGACATAGTGATATTGGTAACCCTTCTTCACCTATTATTAAAGATGTTTTGCTTGTTCATGGTTTAAAACATGATTTGATTAGTATTAGTCAATTGTGTGATAAGGGATATTTTATTACTTTTGAGCCTAATAGATGGGTGATTAAGGATGTTAGTAATAATAAGACATTATTTGTTGGTAATAGATGTGGTAATATTTATACAATTGATATTGATGTTAATGATCATGTAGAAAATTGTTTCATTGTTGATCATGATGCTTGGTTATGGCATAGAAGATTAGGTGATGCTAGCATGGACACAATTTCAAAATTTCTAAAAATGATTTAGTTGATGGTCTTCCAAAAATAAAATTTGAAAAGGATAAGATTTGTGATGCTTGTCAATTTGGAAAACAAGTGAGATTTCTTTAAAAAAAAATTTTATTTCAATAAATAAACCTCTACAATTACTTTATTTGGATTTATTTGGACCATTAAGAACTCGAAGCCTTGGTGGAAAGTTTTATGTTTTTGTTATTGTAGATGATTATTCAAGATTCACTTCGGTGTTATTCTTGAAAACTAAAAATGAGGCCATACAAGCTTTTTCAAAATTTGCAAAAAAAAAGTCCAAAATCAAAAAGGTATTCTATTGTGTCCATTAGGAGTGATCATGGTGGTGAAGTAGACAATATTGCATTTGAAAATCTTTGTGATGAAAATGGTTTTGAACATAATTTTTCCTCACCTAGAACTCCATAACAAAATGGTGTTGTTGAGAGGAAAAATAGGACTATCCAAGAAATGGCTAGGACCATGTTACTTGAAAATTATTTGCCAAAATATTTTTGGGCCGAAGTCGTTAATACCGCATGCTTTAATAAAGAAAACTACTTATGAACTTTGGAAAGGAAGAAAACCCAACATTGGATTTTTTAAAGTTTTTAGATGTAAATGTTTTATTTTAAACACCAAGGATAACCTTGGAAAATTTGATGCAAAAGCCGATGTTGGAATTTTTGTTGGCTACTCCAACCATAGTAAAGCATATAGAGTTTTAACAAAAAGACTCTTACTATTGAAGAATCTATGCATGTTGAATTTGATGAAACTAATGTTATTTCTTCAAAGTATTTAGATGATGATATTGTTGAGGTAGAAAGGCAAATCAAGGAATCAAGGCTTGATGAAAAGAGCCAAGATGAATTACAACTTCAACAAGAGGAAGTAAATGATTTTTCCCAAAAATTACCAAAGGAATGGAGGTATGCAAAGCTCACCCTAAAAGATCTCATTATTGGTGAACCATCACAAGGTATGAGAAATAGATCTTCTTTTAGGAACTTTTGTAATCATTTTGCATTTGACTCTCAATTTGAACCAAAATCTTTTAAAGAAGCAAAAAATGAGAAAAGTTGGATTTTGGCTATGCAAGAAGAATTGAACCAATTTGAGAGAAATCAAGTTTGGGAATTAGTCCCTAGACCTAAATATGACTAAACCCCTTAGTCAAGATATATTTTGCATAATTAGAAGAGAATTAGGCATGTTGGATATGTCTTAATTTTGTTTTTATATGATAATCTTTGAATGGTAGCATATGTTAAGGGGGAGAATATATTTAGGGGGAGTAGTTAATTTGATTACATCTTTTTGATGATAACAAAAGGGGGAGAAATTGTTGGATTGCTTATATTCATAACAAGTGCCATTCTTTTTGCTTATTGTTGATTTTATTTTCATTCTTTGATTTTAGATATATTTAAAGCAATCAATGGTTTGTCATCATCAAAAAGGGGGATTGTTAGCCCTAAGGCTACATGATAATTTTGATGATAACAATACACATTGATTAATTGAGATTTACTAACATGTTTATTTATGTGCAAGAGTAAGATCATTGAAATAATTTTAAAATCAAGAAGAGGCTTATTAAAATGAAGTGTTGAAGCTAAGGAGAAGACTACATGTTAAAGGCACCAAAGTTTAAGAACAAGGATTGACTCAAGGAATGTGACACATGAGTAATGTTCAATCAATTGGTCATATATATCTCTACAAATATCCAAATGACGTGATTCTTGAGCCTTTGGAAAGCTTACTCAATTTATAACATTTCATATGTTTTAATGAAATTCAAATTTCAAGTGCAAGGTTGTCCAAATCATCATGCAAGTTGAAAGACAAATGGAAGCAGCTGACATGAGCACCGAATACTCCTTTGGACATATCTTGAGCTAGAAAAATCAAAATGATTTGATTCTTGCGGCATTGGAAAGATGAATTAATGAGGAACATTTCATATGTTTTGAAAAAATTCAAATTTCAAACAGAAGGCCGACATAATTGACATGCAATTCGTGGACTGACACAGAGAAGAAAAATCAACTCACATGAGCACTGAATAGTTTTTGGCCATATCTTAAGATAGAGATATCTAATGCTTTGATTCTTAATGTTTTGGAAATTTATTCAAATATGCAGATCTTTCATGTTTTGAAGAAATTCAAATTTCAACGGAAGGCTGACAGAATTATCATTCAATTTGGTGGATTGACACAAGAAAGAAAAATCAAGTTACATGAGCACCGAATGGTGTTTTAGCCATATCTTGAGCTACAGATATCCAAATGACTTGATTCTTAATGCGTTGGAAAGCTTATTCAAATGTGAAAATCTTTTATGTTTTGCAGATTTTCAAATTTCAAACGGAACATTGACAGAAATGGAAGACAAGATTATGGTTTTTATGGTGGGCAGAAAATTTGGAGTTGGTGTCTTCACTTGATTAAGTTCATCCTATTTGCCTATAAAAGGAGCCCTTCTCCCATGCATGCATTCAGAAAAGAGAAGTGCAAGAGAAGCATTTTATCAAGTAAAAAAGCAAGAGAAGTATCAAGTCTAGAGAGCTTTTATATTATCTATCTACTCTTTGATGAGAGTTATACTTTTGTTGTAAAAATTATCTTTGTTCTTGTATTGTGGTGAGAGTGAGATATTATTGTAAAGGATAATAGTTATCCTTGAGAGAACTCTTGTTGTGTGTTATCAAGAGTTGAAGGAAGTTGCTTTGGTGAGGTTGTTCATCAAGAAGAACTCTTGGTGTGGTGTTATCAAGGGTTGAAGGAAGTTGCCTTGGTGAGGTTGTTCATCAAGAAGAACTCTTGGTGTGGTTTTATCAAGGGTTGAAGGAAGTTGCCTTGGTGAGGTTGTTCATCAAGAAGAACTCTTGGTGTGGTGTTATCAAGAGTTGGAAGAAAAAAGTCTTGGTGAGGTTGTTCATCAAGCAAGTTGTAAAGATTTCTACAACTTAGTGGAAAGCTTAGCTCGTGGAGCTAGGAACCCGTGGACGTAGGCAAGGTTTGCCGAACCACGTAAATTGAGTTTGCACTCTCTCTATCCCTTTCCTCTTTACATTTACTTGCACTTATGATTGTTCATCATTATTAGTCTTTTGATTACATCTTTGATAAATTCTATTTTCATCTTCTTCACCTTTATTCTCAAAGAAAGAGTAAACTAAATTTGATCTTTCAAGAAAAGTTTTCTAAATCCGTTTTGATAAATAAAAACCCAATTCACCCACCCTCTTGGGTTGCCATACCTGGGTCAACAGCTACGATTGGTTTGCGGTAGAGAGAGACGGTGGGGGAGTCGATTTTACGGTACAGAGAGACGGTGGGGTCGATAGCGATTGTGGCTACGGTCAGTTTTGCGGTAGAGATAGACGGTGGGGGAGTCGATTTTACGGTAGAGAGAGACGGTGGGGGAGATAGCGATTGTGGCTACGGTCGGGTTTGCGGTAGAGAGACACGGTGGAGGAGTCGATTTTACGGTAGAGAGAGACGGTGGGGGAGCTGATTTCGTTGTAGACACAGACAGTGGGGGAGGCAATTTCATTGTAGGCACAGACGATGGGGGAGCCGGAGAGGGAAGCAATTTCAAATTCGCAAATTCGCAAATAGGGTTAGGAATTTGGGAATTTTAATTCCTTATATAAGGCGGTTTTAAAAACCGCCGTAAAGTAGGTCCCGCAAAAACCTTTTGAGGCGGTTTTTAAAAACCGCCGTAGAAGGGTGAGGTAAATACCCCGCTTTCTTGTAGTGACACTAACCACCATTAAAATCATGATCAAAAGTTTTCAAAACATATGTATTGAAAGATCGAACTTGCTAAGAAAAATCCATCAACTCACGTTCAACTTTTTGTTTGAGGCTCTTGCTACTTAAAACTTTTTCAACTCAAAGCCCTGAATGTGGGTTTCAACTGAGCAGAAGCTAAGTAGATTTATAGGCAAAATCTTATGCATATAAGTCAAATTTAGTTTTGGTGAGTCAGCGCCAACTTAATGTTATTAAATATTATCGCGTAATATGATGACCTGTATAATTGAGATAACAAAGTTAAAATATTATTAAATAATTGTTTTATAGAAATAAATTTAAGAAACTGTACCTAACCATAAGTTATTTGTCTAAAGCAATTTGTAATACTAACCTTATGAGTAAACTTTAATTTTTAATTCCGTTAAACTTTGAATGGTATATTATATGTGCTGGTTCAATGATATTACCTTAGACTTCGAATGTTACAGAAAGAACTTTTTGTTTTCTAACTGATTGTTAATTGTTCCCTTCTCTTGTAATAAGCTCTAGAATTACAAGTCAATAAATGCAGTGGTGCTTCCAGACTTCTACTTGCTTTCAAAGTGCTGTTTCGATTACTGATTCTCAATACGAAGATGAGTATAGGCAAAATGAGTTGATGTATAGGGGAAAGATGAATTACTATACATGATGAATTTAGGAAAAGAACAACAAATTGCAAATTAAAAGGATTTTACAAAACAAGAAGTAATATAGAAATTAATAATGGAAATTTAGAATACTAAATTATAATTCCATTGAGATATATGTTTTTTCATTCATACAAAAGTTATAAATTTTGTTCATTAAAGTTAAGTCAACAAGATAAACAATTAGAATGTCTAAAAGATTTGTTATGCGTCAATAGAAGCGATTCGATAAACAAACAGAGCCACAAATAATGTTAGCTAATTGAATATAATAACAACTAAAAATGCAATCAACCAATAATGCAAAAATAGAGAGCACCAAATTTAATGAGATTCGACATTGTTGCATATGTCCTTAGGTGCTGCTGAACAAGCTTCCACTATCTTTAATGAGAAATTACAACTTTTAGGTTACAATATAAATACCACAACTATTGGATCATACTGCAAAAGTTAAACTATTGGGCCCAACTAAAATACCCAAACTATTGGGCCCAACCACAAATTGCCCAAAACAATTGCCCAAAATGCGAATACTCAAACTGTTTGGTCATAATACAATTACGCAAAACAAATAGGCCAAACTAGGAAGAAAAAAAAGAGTGAGAAAAGAGAAACAATAAGGCAAAGGGTCCTTAATTATAAAGTCCGTACAACCATAGGGGAGAAAGAAATATAACTTGGTACAACTTAAACAACACCTATTAGCTCTCTTTTATAAGCCTAAAGGAATGCTACATCGTTGTACACAACCAATTTGGGATTCTTGACAATATGGCCAATGAGCCAACTTCTAACAATTCTCCATCTTAACGAATTAGTCGCAACCATACCACGAATGGCTTATGAACCAAATCCCAATAAGTCTCCACCTTTCCCGTATTCTCTATCAAAATCAGCAACGCCTCCAATGTGCCTAATGGTGGGGTTAAACTCACACAATATCAAATAATTGTACTAATATTATAGTAATACAAATTTATAACCTTTAGGATTGAAGGCTCTCAAAGGGATGACATTTTTCTTCATATAAACAGAACATCTTTCAAAACTCTAGTTAGTCCATCATGATTCCTAAATCGAATCGAACCTATCACAGAAGTATGGCGAACATCATTGTTGCCCATACAAACAACTCCACCATCAAATTCTTTGAAATTAAAGAACCATTTCGTATGTGGACATATATGATAAGTACAACTTAAATTCAAAATCTACCCATCAGAACCAGAAGCGGATGACTGACCAACTATACACAAATCTGAATCATTATCATCATCATTACACTCAACCACACATGCATTAGAAATAGCCTTGCCCTTGTCTTTTTCTTTCAACTTTGGACAATCATTCTTCCAATGCCCCTTCTCAAGACAAAAACTACACTCATTGATGCCAAGTTTACCAGATTTTTCTCTTTTCCCTGATCTATAACTCTTACAAGCCCCTTTGTTGTCAATGCTTCTAGTAACTCATCCATATATTCTTTCTTATCTTTTTTTCATATTTCATAATTTAACAAAAACCAAAACAAACTTCTTCAAATGACAGATTATCCTTCCCATGGATGAGAGTAATACAAATGTGATCTAATTCATTCGAAAGAGAACCAATTAACAGCATAGCCTTATGCTCATATTTGAAGGTTTCATCTAAGTTTCACAAATCAGTAATTAACCTGTTAAACTCATCAATATAAGAACTGATGCTTGTACCAGGTTTCAACTGAAGACGAGATAATCTTTTCAATAGATATAGCCTATTCTCATTACTTTTTTTTTTCATATTTTTGTTTTCCAATGCCTCCCACAAATTATAAGACGTCTCTTTTATAAACGGATATTTTTGCTTTCTACACAGACAAGAATGAATCATCTCACAAGATTTTATATTTAGCTAGTTTCAATCTTTTGTACTAATATCTTTTGGTTTTGTTGGTTCCAGAATCGTATCCAAATCTTGTTGAAATAATCCATCCAATACCTTACTCTGCCACAAGCCAAAATTATTCCGACCATCAAATTTCTCCACATCAATTCTTACATTTGTCATTGTCATTGTCCTAACCAACACAAGTGTCTTTGGTACATATGACTTCTCTACATCAGTTGCCATTACTTCCACTGACAAATAAGCTTGCTACACATATTTCCCAATAACAAAGCTCCACCCAAGCCATTATATCCAAATAACTAGCAATCCAAATTCAACAGCTAAAAATAGTAGTAGGTGTTAGAATGAAATAGTCACTCACTGCCCTAAACCTTAAGCTTTGATTCCAATTATCTTGCTTCAATAGAAGTGATTCGATAAACAAACACACAACCACAAATGATGCTAGCTAATTGAATATAATAACAACTAAAGAGGCAATCAGCCAATAATGCAAAATAAAAAGAAAACCAAATTTAAGGAGGTTTGGTATTATTATGAATGTCCTTGGGCACTACTGAACAAACTTCTACTGTCTTTAGTGAGAAATTACAACTTTTGGGTTACAATGTAAATACCATAACTATTAAGCCATACTGCAAATATTCAGACTACGGTCTAACTAAAATACCCAACAACAAACTCTTTGGCCATATTATAAATACTAAAAACAAGTAGGCCAAACTGCAAATACCATAGCAAGTGGGAAAAGAGATACAATAACACAAGAGGTCCATAATTGTAAGGTCCTCACAACAAGAAATATAACTTGGTACAACATAAACAACACCGATTAGCTCCCAAAGGAAGGCCTCATTGTTGTACACCACCAATGTGGGATTCTTGACAATATGGCTAATGAGCCAACTTCCAACATGATTCCTTATTATTCAAATTCAAATTTCAGATAAAAAGACAAACACCCTTCTTAAGACATCTCGTTTGAATTTGTTATCATTTTGACTGGCATTAGTCGCTCCATAATAGTCTTAATTTTATGTATGACCCATATCGAAGCATATATAAACTAGTTAATTATATTTCTTTAGCCATCGACTTTTGTTGCTTAAATATTATAATTGTATCAGTGGCTTCTTTCTTTGGTTTTGACAGGTGAAAAATCACTTTCACTTCTTTTTGTGGATTGAAAAGCGAGTGCTCTTCTCATCAAACTATTCCGATAAATGAATATATGAAATTTAATTGATTATTAAACATGATAACTAGGCAAATAATTAATCAAAGGTACGTAGATACGAAGTTAATTTTGTTTATTTTATTGTATATTATGTTTCTCTACCAAAAAGAGAGAAGCAAACATTTTCCAAACTGAGAGGGGTATCACTTTCTTAAACCTTAAAATTAAGTTACTTCAACTTACGTAAAATTTAAACCTAATGCATTCTTCTCAATTAGAAAAAGGGCACCAAAATACATCCACGCCACATGTCTAATCGTTTTTTTTTGGTTTTAATTTTAATCTAATTTATGTCATGGTAAGATGTATCTTTAATTATATCATATGGTTAATATATGATGGTTTAAAATGGGTTGAAGTGCATGTTTTAGTATTACATTCTCACACCTAACCAACACTAGCTAGTCTTGAAATTTTTTTTGATAAATAAAGACCATTCAAAATTGTTTAATGTTCGTTAATTCCTTGTTAGGTAAATTCATGTTAAGTACTGAAAATAATTTTCCATCAAATAAATACCAATTTTTTTAAAAATATTAAGATCGATTAATTGAATTTTAAGAAATTCTAAACCTCGTTTATATTTTCTGGAAAATCATTTCTTTCTCTAAAGAGTTTTAAATTTTTTTTTCTGTCAGTATATTTCATCAAATGCATTGCTTACTACATTTTTCAGTTTCAGATAATTGTCCAGAATTTACCAAATTTGTTCTTAGCTTATGAAGATAACATATATATCCAATTTTTTTATTCTTATTTTTCACAAAAGTTGAAAAGTCAATACCAACCTTAGATTCTTGAGATCTCATTTATTGTCTTGTTATTTGGGTCAAAATGTAGACTAGATTCCATGAAAATAATAATAAAAATAATCACAAATTAAACTTTCCTCCACAAAGCTTTCAGGAAAAAAAGTCAAGTTTTTAAATTAATAACAAAATGTAAGATCCATGCACTTTCTATAATTCATCTTATATATTTATTTTGAGTTTGTATTTTACTAGTTCTCTATGCTTCAATGTTTAAGTTTGATCAACTCTGTTCTTTATAATTAGTTTAAATAAACAGTATATTTATAAAAATATATCTAACTAAAAACATTGAGAAAAAAATACTTATAAAATTTTTTTCTGAAAATTGTTATCTCTGACAAACACTTAAAACAAATTAATTGTATGTGTTTTATTTGAGATTTTAAGATTAATTTAGAAAAGATGTTAATGATAAAAAAAATATCTATTTTTATTTCAACTAGAACTTTAATTTCATACTATTATTAGTACTTTTGAGTTAAAAAAAGATGTTAGTGCAAAAAAATATCTATTTTTAATTCAACTACAACTTTAATTTCATACTATTATTAGTACTTTTGAGTTAAAAAAAGATGTTAGTGCAAAAAAAATCTATTTTTAATTCAACTGCAACTTTAATTTCATACTATTATTAGTACTTTTGAGTTAAAAAAAGAAAAGAAATAGAAAAGTCTTACTTCAAAAATTTAAATAGGTTCACCTTACCGGGAAGTTAGCCATGTTCTTTTAAATAATATCTAGCGACACTCATTGACAATAACTATCTATAATCATCAAATCCCCATAATGGAATAATATTATAAAGGGAGATAAAGAAATCTGGTAAATCCATATCTTATCGTTAAGTTGGTAAATCAAGGCAGGCACTCCAATCTATATACTAGGGGTGTTCGTCGGTTTGGATCCGATGAATTTAGTTAATAACCAATCCAATCCAATGATGATCGGTTTAGAGATTTTTCAATCCAATTAAAGATTGAAATCCAATCCGATCCGATTTTAAAAAAACATCATCCAATCCGATTCAATCCGATCCAATCCGAACTTTAAAAAATTTAGAAAAGAAAAAGTCTCATATAATTCAATAATAAACATAAGTTATTATATAATAATAATGATAGCATAAAGTTACCAAACAAATTAACATATTGGTAAATCTTAATATAATAAATAAAAATTTATTTATCAATTGATTAATGTTCCTAACTAAAAACAACAATAAAAATTCAAATCATTCCAATACAAATATTTTACTTTAAATAAATTTATAGGACTACATGCAATAAGCTACCTTGCATAAAATGAAACTTGGAAAAATTTATTATTACATAGTTGTATTAAATCAATGTCATCTATGTATATTAAAGAATGCCTTGCAAACATAAATAAATAATTAATAAGTAACTAATATTTTTTATATTGAGATAAATATAATTGACATGAAAAAACAATTCATGAAATAAAATAATGATAACTAAATTATATTTATATTTTCTAATTACACATAGCACAGATGCATTACATCAATGATTATCATATGTTAATTTTAATTTTAGATATTACATAGTTAATTTTATTATCTATTATTTGGGTTGGATCGGTTTATAATGGATTTTTATAATAGGATTCGTTATCCGATCCAATTAATTTGGTTTTTAAAAATTTCAATCCAATCCAATCTGTCAATTGATCAAATCTAATCAAAATTGGATCGGTTTGGATTGGATCGATCAGTTTGGACAGATTGGATTAGATTTTGAACACCCCTCCTATATACTATCCAAGTACAGAAGGTGTGGTTACGATACAACTAATGTACCGGTGCTGCACCTTATAAAATTGTGTAAAAGTCGGTAAATTAATGTGTAAAAATAATAAATGACATGTAAAAATTATAAATGAATGTGTGTAAAAGTTGTAATACAATTTTTACATATTCATTTACAACTTTTGCACACTCATTTATAATTTTTACAAACTCATTTACAATTTTTACACATTCATTTAAAAAATTATAATTAAGCATATAAAAGTTGTATTTATAACTTTTACATATTAATTTACAACTTTTACATATTCATTTATAACTTTTATATAAATTTAAAAATTAATATACCGATACATCAATAATACTGTAGAATGACTCAGATCAGAAGGCAAGGCCCAAGAAAAGCTTCCGCCGATAGGTTTTTGAAATCTGGTCCCTCTTGGGAGCCGTTGATACGGTGCGTGAGAGTAAGTTGGTGCCCATAGCTGACGAAGGCGCCCTGCCTATCCTGGCTCTAGTTATACGATTGGGTTATAACTATCCA
Organism: Boswellia sacra; assembly: GCA_013180625.2. Taxonomy (NCBI): domain Eukaryota; kingdom Viridiplantae; phylum Streptophyta; class Magnoliopsida; order Sapindales; family Burseraceae; genus Boswellia; species Boswellia sacra. The sequence continues at coordinate 6,533 of SNVD02004671.1, read as the reverse complement.
GCGGTAACCCATAATTCTGATTGAGCTGGCAATTCACTTCATTGCCTCTTCATTTAGGGACATCGTATGGCAGCTGTCACCTTTCTTATCCAATCTTGGCAAAAACACCGGTTATTTTAACTAGATTGTTACACATGACTTTGATTCTTTTTTTTCATTGAAATTTGAACGATTTTAAACTAAGCTAAAAAATGAATAGGAATGACTATAAGAATATGAATGAAATATTTATTTTTATTTTTTAAAAAACTGAATTGAAATGTTTGAAAACCAATACTTTTATATCGATATCCTCATTAATGTTATTTTTATTTATCATTTTATTTGTTATATGGAACATATTTACAAGTTAATATTTGATAATAATATTATTAAATTATTTAAACATGACAAAATTTATTATTTGTATTATTTTATATTTTATGATAAAATACGAATAAATTATATTATGAATTTGATTACTTTAAATGTGTATAGTTTGTATTTGTCTTCTATATCTGATGTGTTTCTATAGAAGGTATTATTATTTGTAATGGATATGGTAACAAGCTTGGTTTCCTTTTAATAATTCTAAAAATACTCTGAGAAGCAATATATAACAATGATAATAAAGATAAAGTATTATGTTATACACAAGTGTGTGTGTGTGTGTTTATATATATATATAGATATATGGATCCTTGATACGAAAGAAGGGTCTAATTATTTTTAACTTTTCAAAATTTTTTTAATTTATTTATGATAGTAATAAAAGGGTAAAGGCCATTTATTTTTCTAAAGTTTCACAAAAATAATGGTTCATTTTTGAGGTCTCATAAAATCATCTACTCTATTTTATAACCGTTATTTAATTTAAAATTCAATTTCACTCTTGAATGTATACCGTCGAAAATTGAAATCAAAGGATGAAAACAAAATTAAAAACCATGAAGTGTTTCTATATATAAATTTAGAGTGCAAAATGATTTTTTTAAACACTGACAAAGAGTAGATGATAATTAAATCAAGTAAAATGTCACATATGCTTTAATATTATGGAAGACCACAAGTCACAAGTCAGTCCAAAAGCTGTCTGTAAAAGAGAGGCAGAGTCTGAAAACAAGAAGAATCTCGGAGCCGCGTTGAAACCTACCATTCATTTGACATTTTTCTGTGCATAACTACATAAACTCTGATATAAATTAGGGACAAACTTTGCGTTTTAGCAATAATTGAAATATTGAATTAGCGTAAATCGGTTAGTGGAAAAAGTATTCCGTGACTGTTGCGTTGGTTTTTTTAATATAGAATAAGTTAAAATGTTGATGGGTGAGAAGCGAAGCGTTCGGGCTGTGGAGAAAGAAGAAACAAGTAAAAGAAACCACAAGAGTAAAATTAATTGCAATGCAGAGCGAGTGAAAAAAGGAAGTAAGATAAGAGTGTGAATGTTGTTGTTTCATTCAGCCAACACTATTAAAACCCTGTAAAATGAAGACACTTAAAAAAATGACATTTCATTTTAATCCATTCTTATAATTCTTTTTAAACATTTAATTAAAAAAGTCTTTTTTAATTATAAAGAAAAAGATTCTTTTTAACCTATTTTTTATATCATAATATTATCCAATAAATTTTATTAAATATTTTCAATAAGAAATATTTTTAAAAAATCATTTAATTTGAAAAACTATTTAATTTTTTAAATAATGACCATGTAAAGATATACTATTCCAAATATAAGACAACCTCTTTTGAAAAAAAATAATTGTTATTAATAACATTTCAAGACACCCGATTTACAAGTGACAGGCTTTATTTATAAAGTACCAAGTAACAAAAATGTAGCTTAATATCCCATTAAAGATGTATAATAAGGGATGTGGAATGTGGTGAAGTGATATAACTTGATAAATGGTGAAAAATACGAACCATTTTCACAATAAACTCTATTTATTTGACCTCTAAAAATTAATGATTACACCAACCCACCAGTTTAATTAAACTTGCCGTTTTAACGTACTTTATATGTTTTCCAGTTTAAAAGAAGGTTTTCGCACAATCACTACGAATTAGAATATTTTTATTTTGCTCAATTAATATAATCAAAATAAGTTATGCTAACTTGTGTATATTTAAATGAGCTATGAGATTCTTTGTTCAATTGTAACAAACCAAACTTTTTTTTATTACATTGAATTCAATGTAATCGAACAAGAAAGTCTTGCACATATGTAAATGAATAATTATCGCTTGTTCTATAGTAAGTAGTTGAAGTTATTTTACCATATTCAATTATTACATCGGATTGAACAATAAAAATTTATGGTAATATTTTACAAACATCTTAATTAGATGTAATAAGCAAGGTTGCAATTCTTTTTTTTTTTAATTTCATTAATTAATATGTTATAACCATTTTAAGGACAAAAGTTTTGTTTGTGGTAATGATCGGTATTGACCATGATAAATCAACTATTGTGCACTAGTTCATGTCCTTACTACTTATACAAGATAATACTTAAAACTTTCGATATTTATATAATTTTTTTTATGTTATTGACTCTCAAATAATTTGTATAATTTGTAAGTTATTAATAGCAGAAAAGAATTAATTGAATAGACAATAAATAATGAGAATTGTTATTATTGCGATACAAAAATTTGATTTGATGTGCACTTCATGAAACCCCTAAAAAAAATTTAATATATACTTATAAAGAAGTGAAATCCAAAATAACAATAGATCAGGTGGTTAGCTTTTAAGTTCTAAAGAGAACAGTCAAATACACAAGTCCTTAAGAATATTGACAATGGTGAACTTTGAGATGTTTAAGAAAAATTTTATTTTAAGATATATAATAAAGAATAATTTGGGTATTTAAAAATATATTTAAATTTTAATTTTTAGTACTTTTTAATAAAATCCAGAGAGATTTATTGGAATAAAAATACCAAAATGCTACTGTATTATATGGGCATAATTCACCATTTATGGTTGATGCATGCATTTTTGAAGCGACACATGAATATGTGCGAAGGTTAATTCATTTTAGTTGCAAGCATGTACTTTTTTAGTACGTGCCTCCGGATTTGTGTATTGTATGTGTGAGGGGCATTTGCATGTTGGCCCTTACCAAAATCGTAATTGGCCTTTCAAGTTGTCGAGAAACAAAAATACTCAATTCGAGTTATGTAAATTTGTAAATATGAAAAGAAAAAGAAAAGAAAAGAAACGAAATGATCAAATAAAGAAAACTAACAATATGAGAAAGAACGAAGAACAAAATTATAAATCAATAGAAAACATATATGATAACTATAACAAGTTGAAGGTAAAAGATTTTGTAGAAATTTATTTTAGTGAAGATACTACTCCCAATCCGAATGATGATTGGGATATTTTATTAAGGAGCAGCCATACGACACACACAAGACCAGAAGACCCAAAAAACCGCTAGAGCAGTGATTACAATAGCCAATATTTTCACTGTCCCGTATGCAACTAGTTTCGAAAGATTGGGTCCTCCCTCCTCTCCCTCTTCGGTGTCATCGTCCGCGACTAGTTTTGCAAGAGGGGTTTTTCCAACACCTCCTCCTTTGGTGCCGTCTGCAACTGGTTTTGAAAGATTGGTTCCTCCCTCATCTCCCCCTGATGTGCCGCCGTCCGCAGCTAGGTTTAAAAGATTGGTGTCTCCGTCATCTCCCCCTCCGTCATCTCCCTGTGATCTGTAGTCACCACGTTCTAGTAAAATATACAACTTACTGTCATCAGCAAACCTCTTCATTGCCATGCTTAATTCTTATCTGTTTTGATCACAAAAACAAAAATGGTAATTAATAAATAATCAATTTTAAGCATGTATAAGTTTGCATCAATGAACACTAACCGTCATTAATAATCATGATCAAAAGTTCACAAAACATATGTATTGAAAGAACTTGGTAAGAAAAATCAATTAACTCACGTTCAACTTTTTGTTTGAGGCTCTTGCTACTTAAAAACTTTTTTAAATTGAAGCCCTGAACGTTAGTTTCGACTGGGCAGAAGCTAAGTTGATTTATAGGCAAAATCTTATGCATATTAGTCCAATTCAGTACTGGTGGGTCCTCCTATATATTATATATACTAATAAGTCAAAGCCAACTTATAGGACCTGTATAATTAAGATAACAGAGTTAAAACGATTAAAGTATTCAAAAATTTCTTTTTTAATAGAAATAAATTTAAGAAACTCTACCTAACCATCAATTATTTGTCTAAAGCAACTTGTAATTCTAAGCTCATGAGTAGGGTTCAATGTTTGATTATCTTAGACTTTTAATGGTATATATTTTATGCTCGTTGAATGGTATTACTTTAGACTTTGAATGTTAGTGAAATAAATTTTTGTTTTCTAACCGATTGTTAATTGTTCCTTTGTCTTTTAATAAGTTCTAGCATTATAAGTTAATAAATGCACCAGTGCTTCTAGGCTTCTACTTGCTTTCAAAGTGCTGTTCCAGTGACGTCGACTATTCTCAATAGGAAGATGAGTGTAGGGCAAAATGAGTTGGGGACGGTGAGTTACCATATGGGATGAATTTAGGAAAAGCACAACAAAATGCTAATTAGAAGGGTTTTACAAGATATATAAGAAGTAATAGTGAAATTAATTAGGGAAATTTAGAATAATAAATTACAAAACCATTAAGATATAAGCATTTTCATTCATGCAAAAGTTATAAATTTTGGTTTTTAAGTGAAGTTGAAAAGACAAGCAATTAAAATGTCTCAATGATTGATATTATTCAAATTCATATTTCACATGGAAAGACAAATACCCTTAAGACATCTAGTTTGAATTTGCTATCATTTTGAGTGGCATTCAGTCTCTCCCAAATAGTCTTAATTTTATATATTACCCATCTTGAAGCACACACAAACTTGTTAGATTTGGCGAAGAAAATGCATGCCTCTTTAGCCATTCTATATACTTCCCGCCATCGACTTTTTTGGCTTAATATTATAAATGTGCAATGGCTTCTTTCTTTGGTTTTAGCTGGTGGAAAACCACTTTCACTTCTTTTTTTGGGTTCAAAGCCAGTGCTCTTCTCATCAAACTATTGCCATAAATGAATATATGAAATTTAATTGATTTTAAACATTATAAGTAGGCAAATAATGTATCAAAGTGTACGTATGTACTGATTAAGTTAATTTTGTATATTTTATTGTATATTATCGTTCTCTTAAAAAAAAAAAAAAAGAGGGGAGATATAATTATATTTTCCAAATGAGAGGGGTGTCACTTTCTTAAGCCTTAAAATTTGGCTAGGTCAACTAACCTAAACTTAATACCTAATGCGTTCATTTCGATTAGAAAAGGACACAAAAAATACGTCCAAACATATCTCTAATCTTTTTTTTTTCTCTAGTTTATGTCATGGTAAGATGAATCTTGAATTATATCATAGAGTTAAAACACAATGGTTCAAAATGGGCTGAAGTGGATGTTTAGTATTATATTCTCACACCTAACCAACACTAGGTAGTCTAGTCTTCTTTTTATTTTTGTGCGACTCTATTCTCACAGACAAAACTTTATTTTTCTTGTGTTGTCTACATTAGTCTTTGTAAAGAATTTCTCAATGTAGTACAAGGTGGAAAGAATAGACAAATTCTCCTCTCCTTCCAAGAATCCAGGTGAGCTTTCTTTGATCATTCTTTATTCCTATAGATACAAGGATGTTTATTAAAATATATGACACCTTTGAAGCTTATTTAATTAATTTATAATTCCTGAGTGGGTATTGATGGTTATATTTGCAACCTAACTATCATATATGGAATGATATTATTATCCTTTAGTGTTTTCTATAGAACAAGAGTATATGATATATGTGACATATCACCCATCAATTTCTTCAAATTAATTATGGTGTCAGCACCACAAATTTGTGCAAATCTTTTTTAAACGAAAACATTTAAAAAGAATCTTGTGGAATATAAAAAAAAATTCAAGAGACTATCATGTAATGTTAAAAAGAATATATATATATATATATAAAGAAATTTTTGCTCAAAACAATTTTTTTTTTTCTGTAAACTAATTCTTTTGTTGTATTTGGTTTTAAATTTGACACTTTTCATTTGATCAAAATGGATTTTGTTTATGCAAAATTTTAGTTGGGGGTTATTTTCATTTTTAAAGGGGTTATTTGGTGTAAAATTAGACTACACTGGTTTAAAATGGGCTGAAGTGGATGTCTAAGTACTTTATTTCACACCTAACCAACACTTGTCTAGTCTTCTTTTTTATTTAGTGCACTACTTTATTCTAACAAATAGAACTTTATTTAACTTTTGTATCTTTCAATGTAAAGAGTTTCTCAAAAAATTAAGAGGTTGAAAGGAAGAGACCAAATTCACCTCTCCTTCGAAGAATCCAGGCAAACCAATAGAACTTATTTGGTGATTCTTTATTGTTGTAGACATAAAATTTAAAGTCAATCCATAAAGAATAATAAAGGAGGTTGCGTATTAAAACTTTAAAATGACCTTTGAAGTTCATTTA
>SNVD02004670.1:0-20419 GCA_013180625.2 Boswellia sacra | reverse complement strand
CTTCTCAGGTAAATCCTATAACCCTCATTCCTTCATATGTTTCTCCTCCACCTTTTCCTAGTAGATTTGTAAAATCAAAGAAGGAGGAACAAGAACAGAAAATCCTGGAAACTTTTCGCAAAATCGAGGTGAGTATACCACTTTTGGATGCTATCGAACAAGTACCTCATTATACAAAATGTTTCAAAGAGTTATGCACCAACAAAAGAAAGTTAAAAAGAAATGAGAAAGTAAGTGTGGGGGAAGATGTTTCAGCTGTATTGCAAGGAAAATTCCTCCAAAGTGCAAAGATCCAGGTACGTTCACCATGCCATGCACCATTGCTAAAACCAAGTTTGAAAGAGTTATGTTAGATTTAGAAGCATCTATTAACATCATGCCATATTCTATTTATGCTTCTTTAATCTTGGACCTTTTACGGAAATTGGTATTACCATTCAAATTGCTGATTGTTTTAATGCATATACCAAAAGAGTTGTGGAAGATGTTCTTAGTGTCATTATGATCCGTGCTTTCCAGTAGACTTTTATGTTCTTGAAATAGAGGATGAGCTCTCCTAATCAACACCGCGTTCTTATGGGAGACCATTCTCGAAAACTGTTAGAACCAAGATTGATGTTCATGATGGCACTCTCATCATGGAGTTTGATAGCAAGGTGATATGTTTCAATATTTTGAGGCAATGAGGTACTCTAGTGACTTACATTCTGTTTTTGCAGTTGACGTTGTTGATTCTTTCCCACAACAATATTTTGAGTTACTCGCAAGAATGGATTGGATGTAGCTATTGGTGAGCATATAGGGACAGAAAATTCCAATGAGTCAGGAATTTTGATACAAGTGTCCAAAAATGGAGAAAGTGTGGCAAGCTTAGATGAACCCATAGCTATAAAACCATAAAGGTATGATGTTTCCGTGCATTCATTTCCTTTATCTAATGAGACTTCTTCCTTCTGTGATGACAGCCCCTGCCTGGAGCTTAAGTCACTTCCAGATCATTTGAATCATGGATTCTTGGGTGAGAATGATACTTTGCGATTACAATGGAAATGGGCCTTGCACGAATACAAGAAGATAAACTCGTCCGAATACTTACAGATCACAAAATAGCTATTGAGTGGACAATTGTTGAAATCAAAGGCCCATCCATATGCATTGACCGTATCTTGTTAGAAGAGGGATCCAAGCCCATTAGAGAAGCACAACAGAAATTGGATCCTCCCATGATGGAACCAACGTCGGGCTGAGGACGTTAAACCAAGCGCTTATTGGGAGGCAACCCAATGTTTTTGCAAAATAAATTAACAAAAAAAAAAGAAAAGAAAAATAAATGAGGTAATAATGATTGATTTTTGTGTCTCGAGGAGATTCCTTTCATAGGCCATCAAATTGATCAGGTTTTATCTCTCTTTGCCATCTGTCTTATTTGTTTTTATATTTCTTTTACTTGTTTTTGACTTTTTGTTTGCTATTATGTTGTTATCTCTTTTATATGTCTTTAGTTTCGTTTCTGCTCTTTTCTTTTCCTTCCTTTTGTTTAATTTGATTATTCCGTACTTCGAATTCATTTGTGCAGCAGCTTGTGGAAACATCCAAACGGAAGTTGAAGTCATTTGCCAAAGGTTTGAAACGTGCATATCTTGGAGAAAAACAAACTCGATCGCATTATCGGTAATATCTCTTCTTTTCTCCTCTTCAATGAATGCCGATATCTTTCTGTCGAACCTTCGTAAATATTTCCCTTCACTTCCTCAAAATGCTGTGTTTAAAATTTATAAAGTACGAATGACGAGACTTTGGGCGTTGATGCTCCTAAATGTGCCTGCGGATATCCGATGGCTTATCGAAGCCAAGGTGAGATTGTCCGGTAAGCCGGACATTAATCTCGCAAAATACATGCCTGGTCTAGGAAAGAGCTACTACGCCAAGAGGCGAAGAGCGAAAAGGTTACAAGTATGTTATAAATGTGCTAGATGGAATTTTAACCAGACTTGTCGTTCATTAGGTTTTGTGTCCAGGAATAGAGAAGATAAACTTTCATTTATTAAGAATGGTTTGAGTAATGAGTCGCTGGATAATGTTTTGTTAACTCTAGAGTCACATCTTGTGGACTTGTTCAGCGTGAATTGCTTAATCTATGGACACAATTTCGTGATGAATTGCAGTGTTATAGTCTAGGGAATCTGACTAAAACGACCCTGTTTGCCAGTTTATAAGAAAACTGGATGGGAAGCAAATCCCCGACTCATAGAAGGCGTTTCATCAGTTACTGGACGTAAAACCAGAGGAAGATGTGAGCCACAATCACAACTACTTGTATATTTGAATGTGTGTTGTTGTTGTAGAATTTTTTTTCTTGTTTCGTTTGAGCTGATTATCAATGTTGTTTTTGTGTTGTTGTTGTTTGTTGATTTTGTTTGTTTTAATTTCAAGTTTTCATTTTGACAAATCATATGTCTACCCTATGTCATACGCACACGTGGAGACGAGTGTGGAGGTTTTGTCAACCTTCGCCGAAAGTATCTACTTTTCATGCTTCACATGGGAGACAAGTGTGGCGGTTTTGTCAAACCCCACCGAAAGTGTATTTCCATTTTCCATGCTTCACGTGGGAGACAAGTGTGTAGGTTTTGTCAAACCTCGCCGAAAGCATATCTCATTTTTTCAAATCTTGGGGCGATAAATCTGCATCGATCAACCCCCACCGAAAGTATGTCCCCATGTGTCAAAATTTGAGAGTTTTATGTGTGTATATATACATTCTGCATATTTTCATATGTCATTCCATAACCTGTCTTGCAATTGAAAAGCATAATATCTAACATGTCTTACACAAGATTAGAGCACTTGTAGAAATGGAGAAAACACCAATTCGGCGATTCCAAATATATGCGTATTTTGTGGATCGCAATTTGGTAAAGATGGAGAGTTTACAACAGCAGCTCTTGATCTTGGTAGGACATTAGCTGCGAGGGGTATTCATTTGATTTATGGAGGGGGTAGTCTTGGGTTAATGGGGTGTGTGTCGACAAGCTGCATCCTTGGGAGGAAGTAAAGTTCTCGGCATTATCCCTAAACCATTAGCTGTGCGAGATATCGTAGGCAACACAATCGGGGAAGAGTTACAAGTCTCTAGCATGCATGAGCGTATTGCACATATGGTTGTTAAGTCCGATGCATTTATAGCTTTACCCGGTGGTTATGGCACATTAGAGGAGATATTTCAAATCACCTCTTGGGCACAGCTAAACATCCATAAAAAAACCATTGGTTTGTTAAATGTCAATAACTTTTTTGATGGTTTGTTGTCTTTTCTTGATCAAGCTGTAGAAAAAAATTTTATCTCACCATCAGCGAGGCAAATCCTTGTTACAGCTTCAACGGCAGGGGAGTTAATTGACAAACTACAAGAATTCGTCTATTCGCCTGATCCAACAACAGCTCGGATTGATTGGTTTGGAGAAGGCAATAAGAGGCGTAAACTGGATTTAACACTCCATCTGTAATCTCTATTACTGGTTTGCTTCGTTTTTGTTTGCTTTCTTTTTATTGTGTTTATTTGAAGTTTTTCATGTTATTTATTTTGAGATTTTTCAGGTTATTTCTTTCGTCCCAGGTAATATTTTCTAATCTCGGTTTTTAGAGTGGTGGCTTAAAAAGTTCAAGTTCTCTTGAAACGCATTCTGGATCTCTTCAATCCATAATGGCTGAATAAGGAGGCTAACTTCTAAACTTTTTAGACCCATTCTAACTAACTTGTTTTTGTTTGCTGACTTGTTGAACTTTGTTATTTTATGAGTGAGTTTAGTTTTGCGTAATTTAGAGTTGTTATGTGTTTTTATCTTTATCAGTTTCGATTGAAAAAAAAACAATTGTGAAAAAACCTGAGAATGGCAGAATATGGGGTTTTCTTAACTCTTGAAACGCATTCTCTCTAAATAAATCTGTAGTTTGTTTATTTCATGTTGTTTGAAGTGTCTTGTTTCTTGTTTTGTTCTTTCATAATAAAGGTATATAGGCTGGAAACCTTAAGTCTGCGGGCTACTGGTCCTAAGGATTGTTGAAATATACAATCTTGACTCAGGTGTAACAACGCCACGTACCTCTTTTCTTACCATTTTGTGGGTCGATGATAAGATAATGATTGAATTAAGAATAACTCTTGGAAAATGATAAATGATGCATGGATCTGTGTGCTTGAAATGTTTATTGGTTTTCGCTTTGCTTTTGATTCCTTGCGCAACATTGAGCACTGAGCTATTATCACTGAGTTATTTGTTCACTTAGAGAAAGTTTATGTAATTTAAATGTTTCTTCAGATTTCAATGAATTATAGAACTTGTTTGATGGTCACTCGAGGCGAAATCCTAGACTGTGCAACATTGGGGAAATGATTTAGGCCATCTTTGGACCGTTTGAGCCTTAATAGCCAACCTTGACAGAAATTTATCCCTAGTTACCCCTTTGAGCCGCTGTAAGCCTTTTTCTTTGTTAACTCACTAAAAGATTTCCTAACCTCAAATGAATTTGTTCCAAACAGTTTATCCCTTACCTATGAGCATGTAAATCATTCGCAATTACATTTTGAGCTATGTTCTGGTTTTGGGAAGTTAGAGGAGGTTGGATTGTGCCATGAGCAATGCAAGTGAGTTTTATTATGTTTGTAATAAAAAAAAAAGAGAAAAAAAATCTGTACTTATCTTCCACGTACTTAAACATTGAGGACAATGTATTGTTTAAGTGTGGGGGAGTGGAATTGCAGTTAAAAAAAAAAAGAAAAAAAAAGAAAAAAAAAGAGTTCTATACCCTTGGGTGTTCTTAAAAAGAATGAAACAACAAAGTGTGGGGGTGTAGTTTCTTTTGTTTTCTACAAAAAAGAAGAAGAAGAGAGAAGAAAAAAAAAGAAGATTGAGTGTTCTAAATAAGTTTGGGGGAGTAACCTGGTGAATTAAAATAAAGTTGTGTTATAGGGTGAGCTCTACATAATCTTGAATGATTTATGTGTTTGTGGGTGATTTGAGCCAAATTATTATCCTTTATCATACCTTCACCCAAGCCAAACGTTACAAGCTTAATAAAGTCCTACTTGATCCTTGGTGTTGTGCATGTCTACATTAGTGGAGAGTGACTTGAAAAGCAGGCCTATGGAGTTCATTTATACACACATCTTCAATATTAAATATGATTCATTTTTATGCATAAACTCATCCGGGTTACAAGTGATTAGGTGAGAATGGCTCTACACACACACACTTGAGGAATTGAAGTGAAGCGAAACTAATCTTTGAGATAAAATTCTTGATCAAGTGCATTATTTTGAAGTTTTCCTTGGGTTATAATTAAGTACAATCTTTGAGGCCTATTTGCAAGTTGAAGCATTTGTGTGTTTTAATTTTTCTTTGATTCTGTTTCGGTTTAGTTTTATTTCATCATTGTTTTAGTTGCTCGAGGACTAGCAAAGTCTAAGTGTGGGGGAATTTGATAGGTGTCTATTTATGTATTACTTTTATATCAATTCGTCCATGTTTCTTTGCTATATTCCTTGGTATTTTTATGTTTTTGTGTGGTTTTGATGTTTGTAGGAGTTTTGGAGCAACTTGCACAAAAATGGAGTAAAACCCTTCATTTTCACCTCTGCTAGTCGTGATCTTCTCGGATTTAATTGTATTGATATACAATGAACCCGATGACATATTATATACCGTTGGAAAGCTCTCGAAGTCTATTTTCTGGAGAAATTTACGGTTTATAAATCCATTCAGTGTACCAAAAGTTGTAATCAAAACAGTGTGAGATGTATAGAAATATAATTCCACAAGTCACTGTAGCATGTATAATACGGGGCACTGTAGCAATTCACTGTAGCAGAGTATTTAAACACATTTTAGGGTTTTATTTTCATAACTTGAAGAGGGGAGAACGTGGTAGAGGCTGCAAGCTCTGGAATTCTTTCATCTCTTGGAGTTCTTGAAGGAGAAAGGAAGCTTGGAAAGAGGAAGAACTACAATCCAAAGAGAATTACATCAAATTTGCTAAGTTTTTCCCTTCCCTTTCATTTTCTGGAATGTCTCCATGTTGTATTGTATTTACCACGTTCTTAAACATGTGTAACTGAATCTGAATTGGTTGAGGGTGATTTCAAAGCCCCTGATATGGTTTTTGTAAGTTGATTGTGCAAGGAATTGTTATCCAATTCTCTAATTGAAGTTGCTTGTATTTTCCCATATTTAATGCTTATGATTGCTTGCTGATTGTATTTGAGTGGCCAACTGAATATAATCTGGATATTGTCTATTGCTAGACTAGAAATCTTGATCCGTAATTGTCTTGAATTTCTAATCCTTAGTAGCAAAATTGTGATCAGAGATTGCAAATTGGAGAATACAACCTAAGTTAAATAATCCGAGCTTGTGTGTTTATTGCTTAGATCAACCTATCTTTCTTATCGTAATGCATCCATTGAATTAAATTTAGAGAGCTTGTTCTAGGTTGTTTAATGGATAGAGATTAAATAAAGAGCCTGTTTTATTTAACAACAAAGTAAGGAAAGATTGGGATAACAGAGCTTGTTGTTATCTACGGTTGATAATTTCAATGGTGTAATTGGATGACAATTCTATGATTAATTCGCAAATCCATATCTTGTGGTAGAGAATAATCCCTTAACCAGATTTCTTTCATTGTGTATTTCTCAATTGATTTAACTTTGCATTGTATTATTCTTCATTTGCTTTCGTTTGAGTTTAGTTAATCAATCAACAAAACCCCCCATTTATTCTGTTTTCGCTTTCGAATAACAAATTCAATTAGAATCAATCCTCGTGGGAACGATATCTTACTCATCACTTTATTACTTGTGCGACTAGTATACTTGCTAGTTTCGAACGCATCAATTTGCCCATCAGTCTTTGGCATGTGCTCAGCAGACTGCCCGTGTACCACATTATCAGTTTCCATGGGCTGTGGTTCTATAGCAGCAACAGATTGTCCTGTAAGTTTTGCCTCTAAAACAGACTGCTTTGCTTTGATGTCTTTAAGATCCTGCATAATATCAGTCAAAACAGAATTGATCAAAGTAAGTTGTTCTTCTACATTTTTTATTGGATTATTACGGACTCTTCTCGGCTTTGGTTCAAGAATAGGTAGATTAGTTTTATCATGTAGGTGATGCAAAAAGCCTTTTGTGATGGATTTGGACAAAATTTCAGTGTGTTCTTTGGGGCTAATGGGAATACCATTTTGAGCTAAAATGCCTTGAATTAAACAAGGAAAGACTAAAAAATGGTAGTCGGATTTATATGGTGCAATTTGAACAATCATCCTATAAATCCATAAACCTAGATTAATGGGTTTATTTGTGCCCAAACAGAACAAAAATTTCACTCTATCTCCCCTGACCTGGTTCTGGTGTGAAGAGGGAAACCAGTAAAAGTGAGCAATTTTGTGCAGTACCTTATACTTCTTTTTAAGATATTGTTGATCAATTCCATCTCTCAGATTCCAATTTATATCCCCTCGACCATTTAACTTCTTAATCACAACTGTTAGATTAAAGTTTTCTTCAACAAAATGTAATCACCTATTGGTATATCAAAGAATGTGTTGATAACAGTGATAATTTCACAAATTTTCCTCTACAACACACTTTGTGATAATGGTAGCTCTTCGGATCATCAATGGAAGCAGTGATATTCGCATAAAACTCTTGAATTAAAGACTTCACAGGGGGTAGGAAGACCGTTCAAATCCAGTAAATAGACTCAAGGAGTTCACTCAAACCATACTTGTTGAAGTTGGTTGGCTTTACTAGCCTATCAATCTGCAATTTCCTCTTTGATGTATACTTCAAGAAGTTTTGCTTCGTAGCTGCTAAGAGGAATTTGTTGAACTTTGGCTTCACTTTGTCTTTCATTCGCTTGATAGGAATTAATTCATCTTCACTCATGGCAGGATCAATCGGGATCTCTAAATGCTGTTGTTCCGACTGAGATAACTGAGAGCTATCACTACTATTGTGACCAGAGTCATGATGTAAAGATGGTGTACTGGTGGTCTTTGAGGATTCAGAAGATGTTGCCATAGCTAGGGTTTGAGAACTACAATATTTTCTCAAAACAGAGAGATGCAAGACGAGTGAGAATGGAGAAGAGTTGATCAAGTATGATATGAACAAGAAAGCTCTAACTATATTTGTGATATACTTGGGAAGTGACTGATTTTTAATACAATTCTGTTTCCCACACAAATTAAATTTAAATCCTTTTCCAAAAACAACTTAATAAGTATCATTAAGGAACAAAGATTTAAAATTTGATTTCGATTAATATAAGGAATTCGAGTAGAGTAGGATTCCCGCCACTAAAGTTTCTCCCCTTCAATTCAATAAAGCTAACATGGCATATTAACACATAGATACACAAGGAAAGTCAAATTTTAGATAGGCACAAAGAGCATTGTATGATATGAATAACATAACAGAAAATAATTAATATAACATAACAATAAGATGTTCGAGTAGAGTAGGATTCCCGCCACTAAAGTTTCTCCCCTTCAATTCAATAAAGCTAACATGGCATATTAACACATAGATACACAAGGAAAGTCAAATTTTAGATAGGCACAAAGAGCATCGTATGATATGAATAACATAACAGAAAATAATTAATATAACATAACAATAAGATCTGAACATCATATGAATCATTCCAAGAAAGCATATTTCAGAGCTGTTTACTCTCTTCACATGAAAGCTATTTTCATTTATTTTTCCATCAATTGAGATGTCAAAAATATTATTTTGACATATTAAGAATTAATCACATTAGATTATCAATATTGTAGCTTTCACATAAAATAGAGGTAGCCCTTTTCATTTGAGTGGGTAGCCTCAATATATTTGTTTGATACCCTGATGTTACTCTCAATGATGGCTTTCACCCATCAGTTCTCTCTGTATTTTTCATTTTAAACCAGTATCTCAACATTCACACAATTCTATATTATAGCTCACACATGCTTAATTAGAAGAAAACTTATAATATTGCAGATATAATTAACATAACAGCAAGCAATGTTTATTCAGAAAACTAACAGATGTCTAAGGCCTTTCTTAGATTCTCAAATCTTGTTATATCCAATGCCTTAGTGAACAGGTTAGCTAATTGTTTATCAGTGGAGATGTGTTCAATGTGTATCACCTTTGACTCTACAAGTTCCCTTATAAAATGATATCTTATGTCAATGTGTTTTGTTCTAGAATGCTGAACAGGATTTTTGAAAATGTTTATAGCACTAGTATTATCACAAAATACAGTTATAGGTTTATGTTTAATATCATAATCACTCAACATTTGCTTCGTCCAAAGTAGTTGTGTGCAATAACTTCCTGCTGTTATGTATTCAACTTCAGCAGTAGACAAAGAAATAGAATTATGTTTTTTGCTGTGCCAAGAAACTAAGTTACTATAAAGGTAAAAACATCCTCCTGAAGTGCTCTTCCTGTTATCTGTATTTCCTGCCCAGTCAGCATCACTAAACCCTGCAAGGTAATCATTTGTATATTTAGAAAATCATATACCAAAGTCATGAGTTCCATTTACATATCTAATAATTCTTTTAGCTGCTGCCAGATGTGATTCTTTGGGATTTACTTGAAATCTTGCACAAAGTCCTACACTAAAACATAAGTCTGGTCTACTTGCTATGAGGTACAACAAACTGCCAATGATGCTTCCATATAAACTTGTATCAACCCTTTTTCCTTCATTATCTTTTGAAAGTTTCAGGTTAGTACTGATAAGAGTTTTCATTGTTTTTGCATTCTCAAGCCCAAATTTCTTTACAAGATGTTTAGTATATTTTGATTGAGATATGAATATCCCCTCATTCATTTGCTTAACTTGCAACCCAAGAAAGAAATTTAATTCTCCTACCATGCTCATCTCAAACTCTTCCTGCATCAACTTAACAAACTCATTAGTTTTGCTTTTGTTAGTTGATCCAAACATAATGTCATCAACATATATTTGAGCAACAATAAAGTGGTTAGATGCATGCTTGATAAACAAAGTTTTATCATTGCTGCCTCTTCTATAACCTTTGTTGATCAAAAAGTTTGTCAACATTTCATACCAAGCTCTAGGAGCTTGTTTCAACCCATACAAAGCTTTATGCAATTTGTACACAAAATCAGGATGTTTAGGATCTTCAAAACCCTTAGGTTGTTCAACAAAAACTTCTTTATTGAGATAGCAATTTAAAAAAGCTGTTTTAACATCCATTTGGTATAACTTAAAATCTAGCAAACAAGCAATTACAAGTAGTAATCTGATTGACTCATGTTTAGCTACTGGTGCAAAGGTTTTATCAAAGTCTATGCCTTCTACTTGTGTGTAACCTTGTGCTACTAGCCTAGCCTTATTTCTTACTACTTGACCACTTTCATCAGTTTTGTTCTTGAATATCCATTTAGTTCCAATGACATTTACATTTTCTGGTCTAGCAACTAATTCCCATACTTCATTCCTTTTAAACTGATTAAGTTAATCTTGTATTGCCTGAATCCAGACATCTTCTTTTAAAGCTTCTTTCACATTTTTTGGTTCAACTAATGAAACATAACATGCAAATCTTATTTGATTCCTTACCTTGCTTCCAGTTTTCATCATGTCATCTGGTGTTCCAATGATAGAGCTGGTTGGATGTGCTTTCTGTATCCAAGTGGGTGCATCTTTTCTTTCATCTTTAATTTTTTATTGAGTTTATGTTCAGATATGAGTTGTCAGTTATCATTATTGTGTCTGATGTAATAGCCATTACTTCTTCTTTCATAACTGAATCATCTCTATTATTATTGCTGTCAGAATCTGATTTTTCTGTATCTTTTGTAAAGCTGGTTATTTTTCCTCTTGTGAGTACTTTGCATAATCATCCAGATCATCAAATACTACGTTTGCAGATTCCATGACTGATTTAGTTCGAAGATTATAGACTCGAAAAGCTTTGTTGTTTTGTGCATATCTCACAAAAGCTCCTTCTTCAATTTTCGGATCTAATTGACCTAATAGCTCTTTGTTATTTAAGATGTAACACCTACATCCAAAAACATGAAAATATTTCAAATTAGGTTTTCTTTCTTTCAAAATTTCATAAGGTGTCTGGTTAGTGCTAGGTCTTAGAAAAACTCTATTTAAAATATAAGAAGCAGCGCTTATTACTTCAGCCCATAACATTTTGGTCAACTTCTTGCTATTGAGCATCACTCTAGCCATCTCTTGAAAAGTTCTATTCTTCCTTTCCACAATGCCATTTTGTTCAAGAGTTTTGGAGCTAAAAATTCATGTTCAATTCCATGATATTTGCAAAAGTCAACATAGCTAAAGTTTTCAAACTCCTTGCCATGATCACTTCTTATTCTCACTATCCTGCCAATGTTCCTATTTTGCTCATTTTCGAGCTTAAAACAAAGATTTCTGGAAGCTTCAAAAGTGTCATATTTTTCTTTAATAAAATCAACCCAAGTATATCTAGAAAAGTCATCCACACAAACAAATATGTATCTCTTACCAGTAATGCTTTTAATTTGTATAGGACCCATAAGATCCATATGAAGCAAATCAAGAATTTTGGATGTGCTAAGATGTGGAATGGATTTGTGTGTACTTCTAATTTGTTTTCCCATTTGACATGGTCCACAAATTTCATTCACTTTGTCATCAAATTTAGGAACTCCTTTTACAGCACCTAACTTCGTTAATTTAACCAAGTCTTTATAATTTACATGTCCTAATTTTTGATGCCACAATTCTAAATCCGAAATCTTAGCTTGAAATACAATTTTTACCAAAAAACAATTATCTGAAGATCTATTTCCTTCTAAAATACATTTACCAAAACTGTCTAAAACCATGCATTTGTTTTGTATGAAATTAATAGTATATTTGTCATCATATATTTGACTAATACTAATTGGATTAGCTTTCAAACCTTCAACCAGCAAGATATTTTGGAAGTTGGGTAGGCCTTTGACATTCAAAGTGCCTTTGCCAATGATCTTACTCTTTTCTCCATCTCCATAAGTGACATTTCCTTCCCCACATGCTTCAAAATTTTCCAAAAACTGCTTATTTCCAGTCATATGCCTGGAACAACCACTGTCAAAATACCACAAATCGTTAGAAGAATTTTTAAGAGCTGTAAAAGCAACTTTGCAGACTGTCTTCTCTTTCTTAACCTACTGCAGTTGTGACTTTGATAACAGTTTGAACTGTTTTGATCTTTTATGCAAAAGATTCAACAATTTAAAACATCTAGGTCTAATAAGTTCCTTTTTTACATAAAAATAACAAGTTGGAATGAATTTTCTTACCCTGTCGGGATTGGATTTGAAAGAGCTCAGAGAAGAAACAAATGTTTCATTGCTTTTTGAACTAGGACTTGATCTTTTTGAGTTAGGTTTAGAATTTTTACCTGACATTGAAGCTTTCACAAACACTGTTGTTGATGAGGATACAACATTACCTTCTGTATATCCCAATCTATGTTTGTTGGAGTTGTCTCTTCCAAGACTCAAGACCTGATCAAGTTTAGCTGACCTAATTCTGAGTTGTTCAACAAATCTTTTACTCTCAATCAGTTCTGTTGTAATTTTCTCAATACGTGCTGTTTTGTCTGTCAAAGCAAGCTCCAGTTCTGTGATACAGTTTTTAGCATAAGATTTTTCACATTTCAACACTTCAATCTCCTTCTTTAAAGTTTTGATTTCTTCTTTTTGATTCAGCCATTCATTATAGAGTACATTTTAAGTTTCTTGCAACTCTTCATAGTATTCTAGATCATCTTCTGTGTATGAATGATCAATATTGGTTTTGTAATGTTCTGTTATGTCAGTCATAATAGCTTTTCCTTTATCAGCTGCAGATGCTGTAAATACAACAAAATTACTCATGCATTCTTGATCTTCTAAATCAGATTCTGATTCATCACTCGAGTAGCTGTCAAGCCTTTGTTCTTCTTTTTGAGATTAACACATTCAGACTGAATATACCCATAACCAGAACATTCATAACACTTAATTTGTCCTTTCTTATCAGGCTGCTTTGATTTCTTCTTGTCATTCTCTTTGTTGAATTTCCTAAGTTTGTCTTCATTTGAATTTGAAGGCTTCCCTTGATTCTTTTTCTTGAAATTCTTTTTCATGAACTTGACATAATTTTTTGTTAGAAAAACAATCTGTTTGGAATCAGTTTCATCAAGCTCATCATTACTTTCATCATCAAATTTTTCAGTTTTAACATTGAATGCAATGCTTTTCCTTTTTTGCTTCCTAGTATTTTGATTAATCTCAAAATTTTGGAGAATGCCAATCAGTCCATCAACCCTCATTTCATTAGTGTTTTTAACCTCCTCAATGGCTGAAATTTTAGGCTGAAATTTATCTAGAACAAATCTGATTATTTTGCTAAAAATTTGTGCATGAGTGAAAGTTTTGCCAAGCATGTATACAGAATTTGTGATGTGACTTATCTTAAGGTAAAACTCAGATATTGACTCATCCTCATGCATCATCAAATTTTCAAATTGAGAATTCGGTCTCATCAATTTAGATCTTTTAACAAATGTAGTACCTTTATGTTTTACCTCAAGAATGTCCCAAGCTTCTTTGGCCACTTTGCACCTTGAAATCTGTCCAAAGTTGTTTAAGTCCATAGCAGTAAAAATTACATTAAGAGCCTTTGAGTTCCAGCTTGAACGTCGGTATTCTTCATCAGTCCATTCCTCTTTAGGTTTGGATTCAAAATCACCAAAAGCATTCAACTTTGTTGATAGTGTCCATCCCTTAAGCACATTGGTCCATGCCTTGTCATCAAGAGATTTGATATATATCATTATTTGTACTTTTCAATATGAATAATTACCATCATCAAGAGTAAGTGGTTGTGTTCCAGATCCTCTATTACGAATAAACTCCATCCCTCCAAAACAACGTGATCTTTTCTTCACTTGTATATTAGTGAACCTGCTTTGATACCAATTGTTAGCTCTAGATGTATGGAGTTATGAGTAATATAATAATAAACTGTAAAGTAAAATGGCACAGGAGGATTTTACGTGGTTCGATTATAAAACCTACATCCACGGATAGCTTTAAAGCTATAATTTACTAAGTTCTTGTTTGAACAATCTTTAAGATCATTTATAGTGCTAACTCACTCTCACACACTGACCTAATCTTTGTAAAACAAAATCTCACCAAGATCTTCAACTTTAGTGACGCTGCACACTCTTTGTCGTTGATAACTTAACAGCACACTGTTCAATTAAACATAACCACGATGTCGGACACTGAATTACATAAACACTTAACTCACAAGTTCTCTTAAGTGTATACTAACTCAGACAGACTTAATCAAAAATTCATTCACGATTACAACCTCTGATACAGGAATAAAACACTTATAAAAACAAATGAAGCATTCCAATTTGCGTTGAAGCTCTCCTCTAAACTCTTGGAATGCCGTGACATAGACTCTTCCAATCAAACATCTATATGTTATGTAAACATAACATTATATATATATATTGCGATGCCAGATCGAAATCTCCTTAAAATCCTGTAAAAATCCTAATCAAACTCACATTAGGATAAAGACTAATACAATATGAAGTAATATAAGTAACTCCTAAAAGTATTAGGACACAAATAAATATTTTTCTATTTTAACTAGGATACATTAGATAATGTCCTAATCTAAGGAGATATTTATTATGAATCAAATACTTCATAAAATATACTTCTAGAAATAGTAAAATAAGAAACAGTATAATATTCTAATTTTATCATAAGTTGGTCCAAAATCATCATGTGCATGGCACATGCAAGTATGTCACACGTTGACACCAACAAACATAAATTCTTACCTTTTTCCATAAACATTGATTTAGTACAATCGAATCCAATGATTAGAAACTTTGCTAAATTGAAACGAAGAATAATTGCATTTTAATTTTTCTTCCACAATCATTGAATTATAATAAGTCAAAGAATAACCAATTATTTTTTTACCTAATTTTTCCATTTTAGTACAAAATGCATAAGCAATTACACAATCTCAAAAAAAAAAAAGTTCAACTTTACATAAATAGAGAGAGGGTACTCGTCCGTGGTGCAGATCTTTTCCCATGATGTTGAAAAAATTAAAAAAATTAAAAAAATTATATTGTGTTTAAAATTAGCTTAGTCTAAAATAAAACAATTTCCATCGCTCTTGGATATATGTATTTATATTACTAAAAGTTAAAGGTTATAAAAATTTTATTGATAATGTTATATTTATAATTCATTACAACCAACTTTTTTTATAATTTTAGTTGGTAAAATTATTAGAGAAATGATTACTGTATTTGCAATTTATTTTTTTTGTTTATTTTCATTTTGTCAACAAAATTATAAAAAAATTGATTATAAATTATTTGTAGGCGTTACGTCCTCTACTAAATAAACAAGTTTCAGAAAATATTAAAAATGCAAGATATATGTTAAATTTAAATGTATAAATTTTTTTGGGAAAATGTCACAGACTACCCTTACCTTTTGCGAATTTATCATGTAAAAACGCTTTTTGCTACTTTGTATAAATGTCAACCCTATATTTTGAAAAAGTCATTATGGGATACCCTTCTGTTAGTTTGGATGTTTGATGACATCAGTTTTCCATCCAAAATCTATACAATTACTATTATACCCTTAACGATATTTCTAAAAAGTAATAGGATATATAAACAATTAATTTATTGATAAAATTACAGTTTTAACCTTCAATTGAGACAATTAAAACATATTTATTCCTGCACATGTGGACAATTGAAATGAAATTTTGCCCCTCTGTTTTAAAAATGTCATTGTAGTCATTGCAAGCTAACCATTGGAGCATGAGTGGCTGCCTTTAAATTTGTACATGAAGCTCGTGTAGTTGCAAAAACTCTATTGAAGCACATAGATTTCCAACTTGAAAACAAACACAATCAACACATGCCATCTCACAATACCAACAGCCAATATTTAACATAAACATTTACAACACAGAGAACCAAATTCTACAATAAAGCACCGGAATATCATTTTATATATCAAAGTTACAGTTACACAGCATGCAACAGAGCAATTCTAGTTGAAGGAAATGACATCAAAATCAAGCTCAAGTGTAGAAATGGATCAAGCAAGTTCAAGCAATGTAAGGCAAAACAACAGTACGACAAACATGAGTGCAAGAGGTATATATAAAATGGTAAATGGCAACCTAATAAAATTTAAAAATAGAAGGTGCAAATGCAATTGCAAAGGTAGCTGTCATGATTTCTGAGTCTAGCAATAATCCTGATAAGCTATATTTTATATGTAGAAATGGGATATGTAATTTCTACATGTGGTGGGAGCCTGATGTTGAAGAAATTAACTGTGATGTTCTTGATGCGATGAAATGCATTAATGTTGTAAGTCAGGAGCAGTCTAGGGAGGATGAGGTACAAAACATTTTATGGAAGATGCAAGATGATATGAAGTTGGTGATGAACCAAAATGAAGTGCTTCAACAAATCAACGAAAAAATGAAGAATGTAGTCATGGTGAATAGGTTGTTATTCTATATGCTGCTGCTAATTTTGATAGGAATGATGGTGAAAATGATGTAATGTAATGGTTATGTATGTCATGCAACATATGAAATGGACAGCAATGAAACTCATTAAAATATAATAAGTTAATATGTCAAGAGTAAACATACATTTCATTGTAGTTTTAAATATCAAGACTACAATTTCCTCTTTCTGTGGCTAAGTAGAGGACTGCAATGTCCTATACAAAAAAAATCAGCAATCTAAAGGACTATAAAAGTTCCCTTACAAAAAAACAGCAACCTAAAGGACTATACAAGTTCCTTTACAAAAAAGCAGCAACCTAAAGGACTATACAAGTTCCTTTACAAAAAAACAGCAGTCCCTTTACAAAAAAATAGCATCCATCTATAAGTTCATTTACATACTAACATTTTGAAGGTTGCATTGCTATTGTATAACAAAAATACTTACATAGAAACTGATTAGCTTACATAGATTGCTATTCCAAAAGCTTTCAAGCTAAGAATCATAGTCATTGCTCTCTTCCAGTCAACAATCTACTCACTGCAAATATGTATATAAATTTAAAAAATTTTCAACATAATAAAATTGTGCAATAGAATAAGATATGTTTATTACCTCTTCTTTTCCCTTTGGTAGTTCCTCTCCTAATGGTAGTTGAAGTTTGAGTTTGTTGAGAGGAGGGAGGTGTTGAGTCTCCAACATTTTGTGAGGCTGCACCATGGTGGGATGATGTTGCTTGAGGTAGTGATGTAAGTTGTTGGGAAGAAGGCCTTACAGTGGAGTTCTTTGCCTACAAATTGTAAATAAACATGAAAAAGAGTTAAAATCAGTAATAAAAGCAATAAAAAATAACATAATAACCTGTTTCTTCTTCTTGGGTGTGTCATTTGTGTTTTTCTTTCTTTTTTTTAGACTGAGTGGTTGAGGTTGTAGCAGTAGAATTTTTATCAAGCATCTGGTAGAGATGTTGTTGCCTCTGTCCTTACAGTGGTTTTTCTTGCCTTACACAAACAAAAGCCAAGTTCAAATAAGTTAAACACTACAAAAAATGAGCAACTTATTTAAGCAGCAGTTAATAAAATCAATATTTTACCTTCTTATATTTTGTACCAGGGGGAACTTTGCATGACCTTTTGTTCTGATTATACCCACAACAATTTTTGCATCTCATAGTAAAAAATTTTGAAGCTGGTGGGTCTTCATCCGCAGCCCTTCTCCTATATTTCTTAGGCCTTCCTACCTTAGTCCTCATTTTTTGGGTTCCAAATTGTTACATTGTACCTCAGGCCACTCACTTTGATCTGGTATAGCCTTACATAGGGGTCGTAGACTGCAATAAATCTATCCCTTAACAGCATTTTATCAACAAATTGGTGAACCTCTATTCTCGTATCATTTGCACAAGCAATGGCATAGATGCAAGGCATCCTAGAAATCTAGAAAAGTCCACAGCTGCAGAACCCCTCACTCAATCTCACAATATGAACTCTCCCTCTATTTACAACTTCAAACTCCAAGTTGCCACACCAAATGACCTCCAATTGATGACTTCACTTCCCTCTTTCTTCAATTATACTCCTAATCTTTAGACCAATATCTGTGCGCCACCTTAGACAATCTTTTAATCTTGTAAAACAAAAAAAAATACAAGGAAGTTAAATAAAAAGAGAAATTAACAAATCCAAAACAAAAACAAATACAAGGAAGTTATAAAAATAAAATCAATTAACAATGCAAAATTAAAAAAAAAAAGCCAAAGTACTTACTTTCTTTGCATCCTCTTCATGATCTTCCTTCTAATATCCTCAACCAAGATAAGATAAGTCTGCCCTCGATAACGGTTCATCCAGGAGTTAAATGATTCAGTGATATTGTTGGTCACATGATCAACTTTAACCCTTTCATCGAAGGTATATCTACTCCAATGAATTGCTGGAATGTTGGATAGTTATTCAAAGGTATTAGCATCAATACCTTGAATTTGTTCCATAGCTGAGTGAAAGTCAGTGGCATTACAAGCCTTGCAAGCTCTCCAAAAAAGCTCTTGTAGTGTTGGTGCAGTGTGCTGCCTTTTAAAGTTATCAAACAAATGCTTACCACAAAATCTGTTTGATGCATATGGCCACTTAGCAATCAAAGCATTAATTATTCCTTTTTGCCTGTCACTCAAAAATGACATAGGCAGCCCACAACCATCTACTCCTCCTATATGCTTACCTAATAGATCTAGAAACCAATTCCATGTGGAATTGCATTCAACTTCACAAATTCCTAGGGCTAAAGGATACATCCCATTGTTGGCATCAATGCCAACAGCTGCCAATAAAACCCCACCCATGGGACCCTTTAAGTGACAACCATCCAAACCTATAAAAGGCCGACAACCAGTAAGGAAACCTAGTCTATGTGCAGGAAACCTAATAAAAAACCCTTAAAATTTTGGATTTGCAGAAATCAAGGCCGCATCTGCCTTAACATACACTGTCGTACCAGGGTTTATTATCCTTACAATATTGGCATATTTGTGTAGTAGGTTCAATGCTTGTTGGTGGCGTTCCCCTATGACCTGAAATGCTTTCATCCTAGCCCTATACAACTTCTGTTTGGAAGGTTAAAGGCCAAATCTCCTTTTTATATCCTTTTCTAACCAGTCCACATCAATGGTAGCATTATCTCTAAAGTGCTCCTCATATTGTTTGGCTATCCATATGTATGTGTACTCAGGGGTATCAATAACTTTAGAACACCTATGTTCAGGATATAAAGTCTTGATTTTATAGGTTATCATGTCTTGTGTTGTTGAGGCACGGATCCTCCATGGACAACCTTCAGCAGCACACTTACAGGTGACTCTATTTTTCTCATTTTTTATTCTTTTAAGCACAATCCCTCTACGCACTGAATACTCTCTAAGAACCTCTCTAAAATGGGCCAAACTTTGAAATTTCTGCCCCACTGCAAACTTAACTTCCCCCTTAGGACCAGGAGTGAAAAGTTTTTTCCTGTGGACCCTAGTCATCCTCTCACTGCCTACCTTAACCTCACTAGCACTTACTAACTTTTCAAAATTTTCACCATCACTTTGGTAATGGGAAATTTCATCAGATGACTCATCACTTCCTCCCCCACTATCACATTTTGTCCCACTATTATCACCTTGTACATCACTATCAGGCCTATATTCTACATCAGAATCATTCTCAAGGTCATACTTGCTATGACACTTTGAGTTGTCATGCTCCATTTCTACATCCTTTTCGCCTAAGTCAGTATCATTTCTAACATCCTCAAACTCAGGTTCCCCGTCAACATTCCTACCCTCCAACTCAACTTCCCTCTCAACATCCCTATCCTCTAACTGGGTTCCTGTTTCCTTATCTACATTAGCCAAGGTAGGTCCTACTTCAACATCCATTTCCTCCAAATCAGATCCTGTTGCATCCCTATCCTCTAAATTACCTCCTATTTCATTTATAACCTCACAAGGCACCTCATTGGAAAGGGAATAATCATCAGATGACTCACTATCTAATGGTTGTTCCTCAACTGAAATGGTTAATTTATCAAGTTTTTTCATTTCAAACATGTTTAAAAGTTCTAAAAATTGCTGGTCAATTTCTATCACCGTGGTTTCTCCATTCCAAGGTAAGGTGACACTAAATTTCACTTCCCTATGATCCACAACACCCATTTCAAATACAACATTAAGAATAGAAATCAAACCAATAACATTGACTTTCTCAGGGTCTACATTCCCAAGTGTAACTACACTACCCCTAGC